>SJXQ01011727.1:249528-260303 GCA_006408695.1 Aepyceros melampus
CGTGCATCCTGTCCCAGGGCCCCCACCTGTGAGGGGTGGGTGGGCAGCAGGGGTCAGGGACGAAACTAGCACCCTCAGGAAGAAATCATGATCCATGGAAGGGGAACAGCACACAGCAGCATGGAGGGAGCCAGACCCCCTTCCCGAGCAGGAGAAAGGACCCTGAAGCAGGCGAGGACCACGCAAGGCCCACCTGGTCGAAGACCCATCAACCCCGTGAAACCAGCTGTCTTGACGCTCGATCGGAGCATCCCACTTGGGCTCAGACCAGTCGTCCACTGGGAGCAAAGTGCCCAAGCAACTGGGTGGAAAGGCCAGACTGCTCCAGACTGCCCACAGCCCTCCCTCCGCCTCTAGGAGGGCAAGTCCCTGGCCCCCTGTCCTGTCCGCTTGGTGCCTCCCTCAACAGAGAAGCGGTCCTGTGACCTTTCTCCCCCAGCACCGCCCACGACCCCACAAGCAGCCTTGCGAGCATCTCAGCACCTGCCCTCCTGAAGCCTGAAGCTGCCCGAGGGGAGGATATTGGCCCATGCCCCCGTTTCCAGACACAAGCTTCTAACACTCCCATATTTCCTGAGGGACAAGGATGACGGCGCCTCTGCTCTAACGCGGCGGCTCTCAGGGCCCCTGGGGGCTTCAGGACAGGCTGGTTACCAGAGAGAGCAAACCTTGATCGGAAGCCTGAACTCTCAGCTGCAGCCTCCATGTCTGGGGGTAGGGGGAAAGGGTGGACACTGAGCTCAGCCCCAACAGCACAGGTCCGGTCATCACGCAGCCAGTCAATCACAGACCCCGCACAGGAGTCCACCACATCCGCAACTGCAGGGCTGGCCGAGCTTCCCAGCTGGTGGGTGGTGGGGATGGGGGCTGGAGCCCCGTCCCTGCCCGTCTCCGCCCCTCCATCTGCATTTCCCTGAGTTGCGTCCTTTAGAACATGGAATATAATGGGGACGAAGCTCAGTCAGCCCCAGAAGAGAAGGGGACCAAGCACACGGCCTGTGTGAGGTACCAACACCTGCCCCAGCACAGCCGGCTGGCCGTGAGCTCCGACCACACGTGCGGGGAGCGCTGGGCACCTCGGCCCGCCCGGCACAACCCTCAGATCAGCAGTCAGACGCCTGACAGAACTGGGAAGACGTGATGCACGCAAACCACCCTTCAGGGACCAATTTCAAATACAACCAAAGACACAGAGGCGGAAGGACCAGCGAAGCCCCTGCCACCCCACCCACACCCGGGGCCTCCTCCCGGCCCACAGCTGCTCCCTTCCAGGGTCTCGCTTTACTTTCCACCCTGTGGTGGTCAGGGATTTCCCTGTATCTCAGCTGATAAAGAATTGGCCTGCAATGCAGAAGGCCATCTGAAATGCAGGAGACCCAGGTTCAATCCCTGGGCAAACTCAGGAAGATCCCCTGGAGAAGGAAATGGTGACCCACTACAGTGTTCTTGCCTGGAAAATTCCAAGTTGGAAGCAGAATTACATTAAATAATGCCATTGAGTATTTCGCAATAGACGCCCAAGATCCGAGGTAATGCATTTAATCAGCCAGCCGTGGGTGGAGAACGGAAAACAACCCGGCTTGCTTACTGAACCGCTGCTTTCTTTAATATTTCCCTTGTCTGCCTGGCTTTGCTAAAATTCAGAAGCAAAGCCAAACATCTGTTCTGGAAGACTGTGATCTGACAGGAGCCTTGATCCTGCGGTGACACAAACACCAATGCCAGCACAATAAATCTTCTGTCACACCTTTCTGAGTTTTCTTGCATTTCTGCACTCAGAGGGTCCCATGTTTGACACCTGAGGTCTATTAATACTTTGTTTTCAAGGAAGGATGGGTCTTGCCAAGGGTACAACAGCAGACAGTGAAGCCACAGAAATGTCCTTAATTATAATAAGATATTCACCTATAAGCAGTGTGCTTGCATGAAACACCACTGCTCTGAGATAAAACGTTGTCCAGAAATGAGAGTGTGAAAAAGCTGCTTTATATTTATTTTTTAAATGAAAAGTTAGACAAGCAATGCCCATTCAGGAATTGGTAAATAATGTTTTTTCTGACTTCAGATAAAATAACTGAAGGGGAGGCAGAAGCTATTTGTAGGAACAGCATCCTCACACCTTCAAAAGGTGCTTGAGTCCTCACAGTAATGGCTGACTCATATAGTAACGCTTGTTACTATTCACATTTTTTAAAAAAGGGAAAGGAGGCAAGGTCAGGAGTCACTAAATAACACGACAGGAACTATATAAAACGTGCAGAGAAGGCGGCTGGCACACGTGGGCGGGCTGTCTTCGCGCAGCAGGACACTGACCCTGTTAGGCACTGTCCTGGTGAAACCACAGCTGAGAAGGGCCCCGAGGGCTGGGGGCGCCGCCCACAGACACCCTTCAGCTTCCTCAGTTTCCTCCGCTTCACCTTCTGGAGCATCTGAGCTGGCGGGTGTCCGTTTTCTGTAATCACTGCCTCTCCTGGGGCGTGAGATGCTCTTGGTTCGGGAGGGCAGAGGCCAGTGGCGGGGGCTCTGATATAGGTCTGCAGCCCCTGAGAGTGCCCTGGCAGGAGTGTGGAGAGATACCCTAGAGGACACGTCCTCCTTCCTCCCTGGAGGGAGCCCAGGACACGCGTGCGGCCACCACCCTGCCCTCTGCCAGCTGCACGAGACATGCCCCAAACTGAGGCACAACGTCCCCGCTTACCTACAACTGAACTTCGAGGCCATGGAACAGCCGGCTAGCTCGGCCCCAGGAAGATGAAGTGCCAGGCAGATGCTTGAGGTTACCGCCCACTTAATGCACACAGAATGCAGCTCTACGAATCAATCATACCAAAGTGTGCTTCCTAAACAAGTCCTGAGTGTCTGTGGTTTAAATATTTACCAGAATAATCACACAGCAAGACACAAGGGTCTCGGACAAGCAGGGCCTGTCCTGCCCTTCACGAGGGTGCCAAACGTGTGGCTCTGCTCCCCGGAAGCACCAGAAATGCAGCCAAACACTGGAGCAACTTAGAGTCAGCACGAGGGGCTCCAGGCGCCGGACGGCGGGGCTCTGACAGGCAGAGGTGCGACGTGGGTCCTGACAGCTACACAAAGGTGGGCGATGACATCGGGGGTGCCAGGCAAGGGTGGAACCACCGCCTCCGCCCACAAGTGGGTCAGAAAGGCCCACCCTTGCCGGGCTGGGGGCCCCTTGTCTTCAGGCTCTGGATGGAAGCGGGAAAGAGCCCCAGTGTGTGCACCACACAGGCTATCTATCACGTCCTCACACAGTAGGACTCTCGTGTACTTAACACTCCAGCTGGAACCACTCTCCTTAAAACCACTTGGAGGAACATTTCCAACAGTGAGGGGTTTGGGGTCTCCCAAACGATTCTCCCAAGAAGAAGGGAAACATTGAAGGTAAGTTTACAGTGAAAATTATCAGCCACGCAGAACATGAACTATAAAGAGGAGATGTCAGCAAGATCAAAAGAAAAGGCAAACTGGACATAATATTAACACCATAAAACTGAGACAGTGTCATCATCTGAAAGAGACTTAACAGTAGAAATTAATGAAAAGGTAAGCAATAGGGAACACTGACAGAAAACCAGAGCTGGTCGACTGAAAAGTCTAGTAAACCAAGAAGACATCCAATCAGAACTATCAGGAGAGCAGAGAAAGCAGAAATAAGCACCATCAGGAGCAAAGAAAGGACGTGGCAGCAGACACAGCAGAGATTCACAAAATCACAAGAGAACACTGTAAATAATGCAAAATAAACATAACTGGAAAACATAAAGGAGATGAATCATTTTCGGGAAAAAATACTACAAAGTTCCAAAGCTGAACTGAGGAGACTGAACCTGACTGCTGTCCCAGAGTGGCTCCCGGGGGGCCGGCAGCCCAGCACCATCTGATCCCTGTCCTCCTCGGGCTTTCCCACAGTCGGGAGACACCTGGGTAGTAAAACTGGACAACAAAAACACGAGAAAGAAAAATGAGTGAATCTCACTCCTCAAAAAATACTAGCAACTGAATTGAACAAAAGTTCATAGCCAAAGCGTCTAACCCAGAATTGCAAAAATGCTCCTACAGCAGGAAGTCTGCAATGCCATCTGTTTTACCAAGAGATAAAGAGAGGAAAGACTCAGTAACATTTCAGAGATCAAGAATGAGCATTTCATCCATTCAAATTTTTAAAAATTTTAAGAAACTAGGAATACAACTTCCTTAATTCAGTAAAGGTTTTCAGCTAAAAATCGTTCAGCAAACCTCATTCCTTTGGAAAATGAATCACTGAAAAAGTGATGGGTGAGTAGAGTCCTTTTATTTGACAGAGGATCCAACAAGACTTACAGTAAGAAAAATTACAAGGTCAAACCAGTCCTAAAGGAGCCGATTGGTCCTAAAGGAAATCAGTCCTGAATACTCACTGGAAGGACTGAGGCTGAAGCTGAAGCTCCAGTACTCTGGCCACCTGATGTGAAGAGCCGACTCACTGGAAAAGACCCTGATGCTGGGAAAGATTGAAGGCGGGAGGAGAAGGGGACAACAGAGGATGAGATGGTTGGATGGCATCACTGACTTGATGGACGTGAGTCTGACTGAACTCAGACTCTCAGTTGGTGATGGACAGGGAGGCCTGGCGTGCTGCGACTCATGGGGTCGCAGAGAGTCGGACACGACTGAGCGACTGAACTGAACTGAATGTTTACGATTTTCCCAGCTTTATTAAGAGCAACATCATCTCAGTTTGAGGTGTACAACGGGGTGATGTGATGGTGACCACAATAAGATTAGTTAACACGCCACCACCTCACACTGTCACTGTGCGTGCGTGTGTGTGTGTGCAGGTATGTGCGCGTGTGTGTGCACGTGCGTGCATGTGTGTGTGCATGTGTGCGTGCATGCGTGTGTGCGTGTGTGTGGTGGAGCACGTGAGGCCTGCTGTCAGCACACTCACGTCTATAACACAATGCTGCAGCCGTGCTCACCAGGCTGACTCGAGGTCTCCAGCACTTACTCATCTTCCAGCTGGAAACTTTAGCCTCTGACTGTCTCCCTGTTGCCCCACCCTGGTAAACAGCAGTCTACTCTCGGTTTCTACAGGTTTGGTTTTCGGAAACGAGAGGAGGCAAGATCGATCATACAGTCGCTGTGTTTTGTGTTTTTCTGCCCGACTATTTCACGTCCCATAATACCCTCAAAATTCATTATACTGTTGCCAGTGGCAGGGTTTCCTTATTTTTATGGCTGAATAATAATAAAATAAAACACAAAATAAACATAAAATAAAACGTCATAGAGAAAAATACTGACAGACTTGAGATTAATTTTTAAATTCTAATCAGTAAGAAGATACCATATAAATAGATAAAAATTAAGCTATATCTTTATCTTTGTAACATATATAATGAACTGAACAGAATTAGTAGTCATATGATACTTTGTTATGACTATATGAGTATTACCCTATATACAATACACAGTATATGTGAACGTATGTGATATTTGTAAGTCAGTCATTATATTTGCATATTTTAATAAAATGCAGCTGAGCCTTGAACAGCACAGGCTTGAGCTGCAGGGTTTTGTGAACATCAGAGGCTGGTGGCTGGCTCAGCCGTATAAGTGGCTCCACAGATACTCACCAGTCACCTGCAGAGCGTCGCCTGTGCGAGCACTGGCACCGAGATTCCCACACGGCTCCAGGGTGAGCTTACGTGTCCATGTACAACGTGTACAGCATTCACACGCACACAGGACACTGCAAATCCTGCCTGCGCGCCACGGATGAGACGCCAGTGTGCCCGCACACCCCCAGCTCCAGCGCCTCCAGCCTTCCCGCCTCACTTCAGGGACAGACACACTGAGCAGCTGAGCGGGGCGCGCAGCCCAGGCTCACTGAAGACGGAGACGCACCCACCCCCCCGGCCAGGGCCTGCACTGCCCACCCCGCACATCACAGGGAATTGCAGGGGGCTCCCCTGAGAGGAAGGGTCCCCCCCGAGAGGAAGGGTCCCCTGGAGAAACCCGAAGAAAGCAGGCAAAACAAAGACGCTGGAGACCTGTCGGCCTCTGGCGGCCGTGGCCACGGCAACCGTGCACCCGCCTGACGTGCACACAGAGGGACAAGAGGCCTCACGCCGAGGCTTACGTGCCCCACGCCATTGTGCCCCATCACGTGGATTCCAGGCTTTCCCAGGCGGCTCCAGTGGTGAAGAACCCGGCGGCTAGCGCAGGAGATGTAAGAGACACAGCTTCGGTCCCTGGGTCGGGAGGTCCCCAGAGGAGGGCATGGCAGCCCACTCGGGTGTTCTTCCTGGAGAAGCCCATGGACAGAGGAGCCTGGCGGGCTGCAGTCCACAGGGCGCACAGAGTCAGTCACACCCGAAGGGCCTGAGCACGCACGCACGCACACCTGGCTTCCAACAACAACAAACGAATTACAAAGCACACTGCATGGCAAACAAAGCAAAACAGAAACAAAATGTCAGAGTCTGCAAAGGCAAAGTGAGATGGGAACGAGATTCAGGTGGGACAGGGGCTGGGACGAGCAGGCCAGAGGCTGCAAATCACTATCGTCAATTCACTGAGGTCGCTGATGGAAAAAGGGGTAGCAGGCAACAACCGCTGGACAAAGCAGAGAAATGCAGGTGCTCAAGAAGAACAAAAAATAAATGCCAGGAGCTGGAGCACTCAGCGGAGCCGGCGAGCGCCCGGGCGGGGCAGCGCTGGGCGGGACACCTCGAAGCTGCTCTGCAGAGAGAGCGCGACAGGCGAGGCAACCCAGGACCCGGGGGTGGCTGCAGAGGCGCACCTCTGAGGGGGCGAGGACGCCACCGCTGACCGGACGACTGCAGAGGCTCAGAGTGCGCACGCCCCGGAACACACCCAGGGAGCTCAGGGAGCACCCAGCAGAGCATGCACCCTCAGAGTCGCACGGCAGCTCACACTGCCCAACACGCACGACAGAGAAGAGCAGCTCCGGGGTGCAAGGAGAGACCTGCCCCACGTGAGCAAGAAGGGAGTGGAGTGAGCACTCAGCGCGCTGGAGAGAAAGCACCCGCACCATCCCAGGTGAGCAAGAAGCGAGCGGAGTGAGCACTCAGCGCGCTGGAGAGAAAGCACCCACACCATCTGCGCCGTTCTGCATCCTGCAGAAACAAAGATCAGACGTGAGAAAGGAGCGAACTTGCCAACAGCTGAGCCGCCTTGAAAGAAACGTTGAAAGAAGCCCCTTAGAGAGAAGGGAAGCGACGTAGGTGAGAAACTTAAAGTGAAGCCGCTCAGTTGTGTCCGACTCTTTGCGACCCCGTGGGCTGCGGCCCCCCAGGCTCCGCTCTCCATAGGATTCTCCAGGCGAGGAGACTGGAGTGGGTGCCGTTTCCTTTCCCCGGGGATCTTCCCGACCCGGGGACTGAACCCGGGTCTTCGGCGTTGCAGGCAGAGCCTTTACCATCTGAGCCACCAGGGAAGCCCATTTCTCTATAAAGGAGGTGAGAAGCTTGAATCTCTGTGAAGAAATGCAGTATCAGGGAGGCACCTGCAGGGCCAGGGAGCCTGCTGGGCGTGTCCGAGGAGGACCCAGAAGCTGAAAGGCACCTGCTCATTATTAAGGGCGGAGGAAAGTAAGGATAAAAGTACATTATTCCCTAAAATGTCTTGACCGGTTTTCTCTGAAGTGGTTCTTAATACCATTAATATAAAGAAACAACTGAAAGCTACAAATAGTCAATATTTATTCTGTGGGAAAACCTCTGGCCAGACAGAGACCTGAGTACTTAGGTCGAGAAAAAGGAATCAAGTTTCTGTGGATTTGGCTCTTGTAAGGTCAGCTCTCAGCTCTTCGTAAGTCTTTGTCACGAGACTTTTCCCAGTGACACCCTTTCCTGCCAATGACTAAGCTCGTGTTTGAGAAGGTAGCTCAGACGGTAAAGAATATGCTCACAGTGCAGGAGACAGGTATTCGATCCCTGGGTTGGGAAGAGCCCCTGGAGAAGGAAATGGCACCCCATGCCAGCATTCTTGCCTGGAGAATCCCATGGACGGAGGAGCCTGGTGGGCTGCAGTCCACGGGGTCACAAAGAGTCGGACACGACTGAGCGACTCACAGACTACCACTAGCTCCCTTACTAACGCTTCCATCTTGCAAAGCTCTTACTCATCACACGGTCTGGGGGCTTCCTGTATAACAGCACCTGTTATAAGCCTCCTGGAAAGTAGAGTCAACAGAAGCAAGTCTAAAGGAAATCAGTCCTGAATGTTCACTGGAAGGACTGATTCTGAAGCTGAAGCTCCAATACTTTGGCCACCTGATGGGAAGAGCTGACTCACTGGAAAAGACCCTGATGCTCTGAAAGATTGAAGGCGGGAGGATGAGGTGGTTGGATGACGTCACCGATGTGATGGACATGGGTTTGAGCAGGCTCCGGGAGCTGGTGATGCACAGGGAGGCCTGGTGTGCTGCCGTCCACGGGGTCACAGAGAGTTGGACACGACTGAGCTGAAAGGAAGATGCAATTAAAGGCGCCCAGAGATCCTGAAGCTGGACATGCGACCAGAGAAGACGCGTGCCTCCGCCAGGACCCACACAGGCTGGCGCAGCCTCCGCGGGGCTCGCGAGCTTAACTCGCTTCTTTCACTGAAGGGTTCCCTGGAGCACCGGAAGGGGAGGGCCTGAGGCAGGGGTGGGGAGAGGGGCAGGACTCTGGGAAGAGGACAGACCAGCGGCCAGCCCCGCGCCTCACACTGCTGTCCTGCACCACCAGGCACACCATGTCCATACAGTTAGCTGACCCCCAGAGCACCCACAGGATCCTTACATCAGAAGATCTTCAGAACACTATCTGAGTTACAAGGTTTTACAGACCAACAGCCCGTGAAATGTCCAAAGCAGTCTTTGGTTAAATAAAAAGTGATCGAATGGCACAGGAAACAGGAGAGGAGCGATGAAGCCAATGTGTCTAGGAGCACTTCGCAGGATGAAGTGTGAAGAACAGAAAGGGGGCGGGGCTAGGGGCTTCATCCCTTCTGCCCTCGCCCCGCCCCCTAGACGTTGCACCTCTGCAGAAACCTGAAAACAAAGCAAAGAGCGCTCCACCTCTGGGTCTCCAGTTCCTGCTAACCAGGGGCAGGGTTTAAATCACGCAGCCCCAAGGGGAGAACAGACATCAGGGCCCGGGAGGAGGGCTCAGCCAGTGCCAAGGATGACCCGCGTGAGGACATGGGGCCGAGTGAGTGAGAGTCGCTTGGTCCTGTGTGACTCTGCGACCCCAAGGACTATACAGTCCAGGGAATTCTCCAGCCCAGAATACTGGAGTGGGCAGCCGTTCCCTCCTCCAGGGGATCTTCCCAACCCAGGGATTGAACCCAGGTCTCCCGCATTGCAGACAGTTTCTTTACCAGCTGAGCTACTAGGGAATCCTCAGAATACTGGAGTGGGTAGCCTGTCCCTTCTCCAGGAGATCTTCCCAACCCAGGAATCGAACCAGGGTCTCCTGCATTGCAGGTGGATTCTTTACCAGCTGAGCTATCATTGCAAAGATGCCTATTAAATCAGACTCATCAGGGAGAAGCTGAGATGACCCTAATCCTCACCCCAACTCAGATGACCATGAGAGGGCTGGCCTGGGCGCTGGAGGTGGGGTGTCAGATGCCCAGGGAAGATGTCCTGTGCTGCACACAACCTCCAGACGTTTGGCTTAAGTAGAGGAAGCCCTGAGGAGGTGACTGGGGCCGCCCTTCCCTCTCAGTGGGGCGGGCAAGAGCCGAGAAGAGAAGCAGGACCACAGATGAGCCCTGTGGGGCGACTTCCGAGCACACTTTCCACATTCAGAACCAAAGGGGCCTCCTGTTGAATGCCCTGTGCTGGGCACACACCCGAGCACCAACCCCAACATCCACCAGAGGCTCATGCTGAAACCACCCGAACGCACAGCTCGGGTGTGAACCCGCCTTGTAAGAGCCGAGGCTTTTCAGAAACCTGGACTACAGCACCAGCGTCTATTTCTGGCGAAGTGGAGAACAAGGGAAGCTGAGCCAGCCTTCATGTCAGGCGGCTCCAAGTGGCTGCAGAAATAATTGTTTTATTTTTAAAAAAGAAAACTAGAAAGATGTTTGCATTCTTCGGATTTCCACTTTTCCACCTTCCAGCGGTAAAGACAGGGGCACGCAGACAAATACTGGGGAGGCACCCCGAATCGCCGGTGGGGCCGGCCCGGGTCAGGCGTGCCGATCTCATGAGAAAGAGAGGCCCCAGGCGCGCGGGCAGCCAGGGAGGTGAGAGCAGATGGACACGCCTGGGACGCGAGCTGCCTCCCGTCGGAAGGGGTTCCAGAGGTTGCCTGGCAGACGCCTCTGGTTCTGTCACTCGGGGCTGGAGGGACCCGTGGGGCGAGCAGCTCTTAATCATTGCATAATCACTGCACTAGTTGGCGACGCTGACACAGCCAGTTAAGCCCAGACCCGGGCAAAACCAACCCCACGGTCCTGACGCTGCCCCTCCCAGGGCACGGCCCTGCCGGTCTCTGAGTCCACCGGGAACTTTCCCGGGAGGCGCACTCCCCACACTGTCCCAAGCCTGCCGACACCGCGCACCTGGACGAGGCGGGGAGCGGGGAGCGCCTGCGGGACGGGGCCCCTGCGCCTGCGGGACGGGGCCGGGCTTTCCCACGAGGACCCCTCGCCCCGCACGGCTGCGCCCCGCCCTCCCCGGCATCGGAGAAGATGGTCTCCACCCCGGGAGGTGCGGTTGTACCTTAACCTCAACCCTCCTGGGTCAGCAGAAGGGC
>SJXQ01011727.1:295705-313514 GCA_006408695.1 Aepyceros melampus
CGGAAAAGGGAGACGTCTCCAGGTCCCCAGCTCCACGGGGCCTGGTCCTCAGCACCCTGCTTAGCCCTGGGTTGCTGAGACCCCCTCCCAGCCCAGTCTGGGTGGGCACAGGCAGGCCCGGAGGTCTTGGGAGGAGCTTAGGACCTCAGCTTTAGGCAGGTGACCTTGGGGAGGCTGTCACTGTCCCCCGGTCAGTGAGGGGCCTGGGGCGGGGCCGTGGGGAGGCCAGGAGGCAGGACCACAGGGCAGAGGAGGCTGGGAAGAGGCTGCGGTTGCAGCTCTGACGATGGGATGAGCTGGAGGGCAGGTGCCTGGTTGCTGGGAGAAGGTGGGGGCCGGTTCCGCGTTCTTGCCGACTTCATCCCCACGGGTCCCGTGAGGCTCTCATTCTCCGTTGTCATCTCCATCTTACAAATGGGGAAACAGGGCCCAGAGAGGTCAAGACACAACCCAGGCCACACAGCAGGCAGGCACTGCCTTGGCTCTGGATCCAGCTCTTAACCTCTGACAGCTTCTCCTGCCCCAGGACCTCTTAGACCTACCTAGACATGTTTCTCCCGAGTTCTTCTGTCCCGTGGTTCCAAGACATTGTCCTGAGATTCTCCAGTCCCCTGTTTGGGGCACCTTAGATGCTCTGGGGTCCCCCGCCCCCCCAGGAGGCTCCAGTGTCTGAGGCCCCAGTGTCTGAGGTTTGGGGATCGTAGGTTATTCGGGCACCTGCTGTCCTCTCCTGTCCTGGCCGCTGCAGCGCTGGGGCAGCCCTGCCTCTGTCCTGGGAGAGGACTGTCCTGGGTCAGGAGGGAGCAGGGCTGTGTGGAGAGGAAGTTGCGCCCGTTGTCCGTCGCCAGCAGGAGAGGGGTCTGGGCTGTCCCGGGGCTGCAGGAGCTGGACGAGGAGGTGCCAGGGGTACCCAGGCCTGGGCTGGGACTCGGCACACCTCCTGCCATCGTGGGACCTCTGGGCTGGCTCAGCCTAGGGAAGCTGGCCGGGGACCCCCATACAATCCCCCTGCTGACTCCTCTTACCCTCTGGGCGGGCATGAGAACCACCTCAGCACCTCCCAGATCTCACCGTGGAGGCTGGCGCCCAGTGGGTGCACTCAGCGAGGTGGGGCGACCTCAGTGCGACTCCCGCTGTCCAGAAGGGATCCTGGGGGGCTCGGGGGTTGCAAGGTCCTGTCCCCTGCCTTCCTGCGCACAGCCGTGGAGTGGAGGGGCTGGGCTGAGGCTGGCGTGGCCTGCTGTGGGGAGTGGGCTCTGGAGATGGTGCTCAGCTTTCCTGTTTCTGGGCTGTGTGACCTTGGGCGTCTTAACACGCCTCTCTGTGCCACAGCATCTCCTCTGCAGAACGGTGACGACAATCGCTTTGTATTTGAGGGTTGGAAGAGCAGAGGCATTGAGAGTGCCCTAGCGAGGCTGTCCTGCGTGGCCGCCGTGGACCCCGTGTGGCCGCTGAAGTCTGAATTCACTGCCAATGCGTAAGACGAAGCATGCCCCTCAGTCTGCGTTTCCCGGGCTAGGCGGCCACGTGGCCTGTGACTCAGGCAGGCTGGCTTGGGGCGGCGGGCACTGGGCTCACACCTCCGTGTCACTTCTCGGGGGACCCGGAAAGGTCTGGCAATCCTGCCGCCTCTCTGGGCCCTGGCCAGCCGAGGAGAGGGCCTCGCAGAGGGGCCATGGGTGGCGGTTCCCTTGGAAGGCGTCCCCAGCGTGGCTGTGGGCCCTCCAGGGGTGGGGTAGGGGGGACACGCATTTGAAACCGGCCAAAGTGGGAGGGGGCGGCCTGGCGAGGCCCTGTGAGGCCTCCCAGGTGGGGCGCAGCAGAAGGGGCTTGATTTCAGTGCGGCGAGACCAAGTCAAAAGGCGCCCACCGGGGACAATTGCCACCTTTGTGCCCTGCGGGGGGAGTGGGACTCCAGGTGTTATCAAATCTGCCCAGGCCGGGGAGGGGGAGCAGAGTACGGGGGCTGTGGAGGACTTGGCACCCGGGCGGCAGTGTCGCTTGCCCTGATCCTGACACATGTGTCCCTTGAGGAGCAATCGAGGTCGGTCGTGTCCCCCAAAAGGACCCCTGGGCTGACAAAGGGCTTCTTCAAGCCCTTCTCCTGCAGTGCGCCTTCGAGACGCAAGTCCTGTCCTCTGTCTACGCGAGGGTGTCCGTTTCACCGGCCTGACCACCTTGCAGGGGGTGGTCCTTGTGAGCTCCACTTCGCAGACGGGCAGCTGAGGCCCCAGCTCGAGGGCTGCCGCAGGTCGGGGGCTCACTTGACCTCCGGGCCACCCTGGGACATTGCAGGGAGGGGGCGGACCAGGCAGGGCCCACTGGGGGTGGACAGGCCCAGCCCAGCCTCCGCTGCTCAGCGCACCCCTTGCAAGGTCTGTCACATCGCGTGTTGGCCTAGTGCCACTGGTCTCCATAAATGAGCCCCGGCCCCCGGGAAGGTGCTGTTGCTCCCATTTTACAGATGGGAAGAGTTGAGGCACAGGTGGTTAAGGGGCAGACTGAGGTCGCCCAGGTAGAAAACATGGCAGCAAGCTCCCCTCTCAGCCACCTGCCTCCCAGCCCACGCTCTGCCCGGCCTCTCTGCGTCTCTTCTTTGTGTGTGTGTCTCTCTCTGTGTGTATATTTTAGACCTTGAAGGATCGGTAGTATTTTGAAATAATAATGATTCTAACAATGTTTGTAAGACACTTTATAATTTGTAAAGCCGCCTAGTGGCTCAGGCAGTAAGGAATCTCCCTGCAGTGCGGGAGACCCCAGTTTGATCCTTGGGTCTGGGAAATCCCCTGGAAGAAGGGAATGGCACCCCACTCCAGTATTCTTGCCTAGAGAATCCCATGGACAGCGAAGCCTGGCAGGCTGCAGTCTATAGGGTCGTAAAGAGTCGGACATGACTGAGCGACTTCACTTTCTAACACATTTCCTTGGTCAAGCCTCACGGTTTGCCTCCAAGCGAGCGGGGGTGACTGTGCCGATTTTGCAGGCGACCTACTTGAAGCCCTGGCCTGCGGGCTGGGTGGCTCTGCAGGGCGTCCAGTCCTGGGGCGGGGGCAGGTCAAAGTCTCCTCCCACACCGAGCTCTTGACCCAAGAGGGGACGCTGGGCTTCTGCTCTGCTCTGGGAGGTGAGGATCACAGGCTGAGGAAAGAGGTCAGAAGAATCCTGACTTTGCGGTTCGCCACGTGACCTTGGGTGGTCTGCCCGCCTCAGCCTTGGTTTCCGCCCCGGGAGAGAGGCAGTGATAACCTGCACCCCGGAGCCATCGTGTGGAGTGAAGATGAGGCCCGTGCTCCCCTGTGACGGGCGCTTGGAGGACAGCAGCTGCTGTCATGAACATGGTTTTCCCCGTGGTCAGTGGTGGTAGCTGCCGCGGTCATTTTAAAGCCCCAGTTGGGTTGTAATTCGTATATTCGAAATCCTTAGGCTCTTTCTAGCTCTGAAGCTCTGTGTTTCCCATGGACCATTTGCGTGGCCCGCTGGGGACCTGGGGAGGAGGTGTGCGGGGACTCGTGGAGATTGGTCACTTCACTGAACAGAGGAGAGGGGCCGCTAGGGACAGAGCTTGCTGCGTGGGCCCTCCCTGCTCCGTGACAGGTGAGGCCCCCCTGGGTCTCGGGGGTGTCAGAGCAGCGCCCCCAGGAGAGAACTCTGCCCCGGCCCTTCCCAGCCCGCCCAGAGGTACCCAGGCACCACCACAATCCGGGAGCTGCAGAGTTGTCCGTGGAATCCAGTCTCTGCCCAGACGTCTGTCCAGACTCGAGCCTCAGCTGCCCCCGCCCTGCTCCAGGGGGTCTGCTGGCCCGGAGCCCACCTGGCCCAGTCCTCACTGTGGCTGCTTCTCCCACAGACTCGCCCCTGCCTCCATCCGCCCACCTGCTCGGGGGGAGCAGCCCCGTCCTCCCCACCATCCGGGCCCCAGACCTGGGCTTGGTCCCGACCCCTGTCAGTCCCTATGTCCGGCACATCGGGTTCTGCCTTCGTGCGTGGCGTTCACTGTCCACACCCCATCACCTCCTCCCTGCTGTAGTACAGCAGCCTCCTAACACGTCTCCCTGCTGCCAGCACGGCCTGGCAGCCTCTTCAAATGGAAGTGGTGGTGGTGCTGTTTTTTAATATTTATTGATTTACTTGGGGGCTGTGCTGGGTCTCCATTGCAGCGAGCGGGGGCCGCCCTCCGGTTGGGGTGCGCAGGCGTCTCACTGCCGTGGCTTCTCTTGCCGCAGAGCGTGGGCTCCAGTCGCACGTGGGCCCCTGTCCCGGGGCTCGCGGGCTCCGGAGGGAGCGCTCAGCAGGCGCACGGGTTCGGTTGCTCCGCGGCGTGTGCAGTCTTCTCAGACTAGGGATCGAACCAGTGTTCTTGGCGTTGCGAGGCACACTCTTAAACCACTGGACCACCAGGAGCGCCCTTCACATGGAAGTTACCTTATCCACTCTCACTCCCAACCTCACATCAGCCCCCAACTCCCTCAGAGCAGTGGCTGAAGTCTTCACAAACGCCAGTGGGGCTGTTCGCGACCCGGACCCTGGGGACCCTCTGACCGTGTCTCCTCCTTCCCTTTGCTCACTCTGTTCCGCCTGGGTGAGTGCTTGTGTCTGCTAAGTGAACTCCCTGATGTGCAAGCTGGTTTTAGAAAAGGCAGAGGAACCAGAGATCAAATTGCCAACATCCGCTGGATCATGGAAAAAGCAAGAGAGTTCCAGAAAAACATCTATTTCGGCTTTATTGACTATGCCAAAGCCTTTGACTGTGTGGATCACAGTAAACTGTGGAAAATTCTGAAAGAGATGGGATTACCAGAGCATCTGACCTGCCTCTTGAGAAATCTGTATGCAGGCCAGGAAGCAACAGTTAGAACTGGACATGGAACAACAGACTGGTTCCAAATAGGAAAAGGAGTACGTCAAGGCTGTATATTGTCACCCTGCTTATTTAACTTCTATGCAGAGTACATCATGAGAAACGCTGGACTGGGAGAAACACAAGCTGGAATCAAGATTGCCGGGAGAAATATCAATCACCTCAGATATGCAGATGACACCACCCTTATGGCAGAAAGTGAGGAGGAGCTAAAAAGCCTCTTGTTGAAAGTGAGAGAGGAGAGTGAAAAAGTTGGCTTAAAGCTCAACATTCAGAAAACGAAGATCATGGCATCTGGCCCCATCACTTCATGGGAAATAGATGGGGAAACAGTAGAAACAGTGTCAGACTTTGTTTTTTTGGGCTCCAAAATCACTGCAGATGGTGACTGCAGCCATGAAATTAAAAGGCGCTTACTCCTTGGAAGAAAAGTTATGACCAACCTAGATAGTATATTCAAAAGCAGAGACATTACTTTGCCGACTAAGGTCCGTCTAGTCAAGGCTATGGTTTTTCCTGTGGTCATGTATGGATGTGAGAGTTGGACTGTGAAGAAGGCTGAGCGCAGAAGAATGGATGCTTTTGAACTGTGGTGTTGGAGAAGACTCTTGAGAGTCCCTTGGACTGCAAGGAGATCCAACCAGTCCATTCTGAAGGAGATCAACCCTGGGATTTCTTTGGAAGGAATGATGCTAAAACTGAAGCTCCAGTACTTTGGGCACCTTATGCGAAGAGTTGACTCATTGGAAAAGACCCTGATGCTGGGAGGGATTGGGGGCAGGAGGAGAAGGGGACGACCGAGGATGAGATGGCTGGATGGCATCATGGACTCAGTGGACGTGAGTCTGAGTGAACTCCGGGAGTTGGTGATGGACAGGGAGGCCTGGCGTGCTGCGATTCATGGGGTCGCAAAGAGTCGGACACGACTGCGAGACTGAACTGAACTGAAGTCAGTTCAGTCGTGTCTGCCTCTTTGCGACCCTGTGGACTGTAGCCCGCCAGGCTCCTCTGTCCATGAGAGTCTCTGGGCAAGAATCCTGGAGCAGACTGCCATGCCCTCCTCCAGGGGATCTTCCCAGCCCAGGGATCGAACCCTCGTCTCCTGCCTCTCTGCGTTGGCAGGCGGGTTCTTTACCACTAGCGCCACCTGGGAAGCCCACCCTTATCTTACTCCAGGCTCTGCTCTAAGTACTCGATGTATATTAAGTCATAAAAATCTCCTAAGAGCCTAGTGAAACTCTTGTGTTTAAAACGCCTGTAGTTGATTTACAACGTTGCGTTAATTTCTGCTGCGTAGCAGAGTATTAGCCTGCGTACACACACAGCCTTTTTCGTATTCTTTTCCACTACGGTTTATCACAGGACATTGACATAGTTCCCTGGGTTGCACAGTCGAGCCTTTTTTGTCTCTCCGTCCTGTATATAACAGTCTGTGTCTGTTGATTCCAAACTCCCGACCCTTCCCTCCCCTGACCGTTGGCAGCCACGGCCGTCCTCTGTCTGCGAGTCCACCTCCGTGTCGGGGACCTGTTCACACGCGTCCTACTTTAGATGGCACGGATAGGTGATGTCATGCGGTGTTTGTCTCTCTCCGTCTGACTCAGGAAGGAAGTACTGTGATCTCCCTTTTACAAATGAGGACACTGAGACACGGAGACGTTCATTAACTCACCCAAGGTCATACCGCAAAAAAAAAAAAAAAAAAGTAGGGCCAGGATCTGCCTCCAGGCAGTGTGGCCCCAGAATCCTTACTCTTGCCAGAGTTCTCTCATGTGCGTTCACTGACTCATTCACTCGGTACGGATAACACACCTTCTTTGAGTCAGGTGTGAGATTTTAGCAGCAGATGACTACAAAATGGTCCTGGCCATCAGGGAGCTCACAGTCGAGTAGGAAAGGCAAAACAAATAAATACAGGGAAAGGAAAAGTATGCTCATTCAGTGAACGTTCACTGGCGTCTCCTACATGCCGCCCTCTTGAGCAGAGGGAAGGCACAGCCTGTGCTTCCGAGGTGCCAATGTTCTAACAGCAGAGGGAAAGAGTGAATTACCGTGTGGGATCACAGCAGCATGAACTGAACTCGGTGAAGGAGGGTGGGAGACGGTGGGGCCTGGCAGTGGGAGGCCCCAGCGTCTGGGAGCTGGTTTGGGGGGCGGGAGACTGCACAGTTGGGCAGGTGGATTATGTGGATCAGTTCAGGTCAGTCGCTCAGTCCTGTCTGACTCTCTGCAACCTGATGGACTGCAGCACACCAGGCCTCCCTGTCCATCACCAACTCCTGGAGCTCAAGCTTACCAACTCAAACTCATGTCCATAGAGTCGGTATGCCATCCAACCATCTGATTCTCTGTCATCCCCTTCTCCTCCCACCTTCAGTCTTTCTCAGCATCAGGGTCTTTTCCAATGAGTCAGTTCTTCATATCAGGTGGCCAAAGCATTGGAGTTTCAGCTTCAGCATCAGTGATTCCAATGAATATTCAGGACTGACCTCCTTTAGGATGGACTGGTTGGATCTCCTTGCAGTCCAAGGGACTCTCAAGAGTCTTCTCCGACACAGAAGTTCAAAAGCATCAATTCTATGTGTGGATAGCTGGATGGATAAATAGATGATAGGTTGTATTTGGAAGGATGGTCAGATGAATGGTTATATGGGTGGACGGATGTGTGATTAGAAGGACAGATATTAAAAGATGGTTAGGTGGATGGCTGAATGGTTGGTTGGATGGATGAATAATATGGGCATGGCACGGATATAGACATGGATAATAATAACCACGGCACCCCAGAGTGGTTCACTTGCTCCCCATTCTATATTTGTGATTAGATGGATAGATATCAGAAAATGGTTAGGTGAATGGATACTTGGGTGGATGGATAGATGTTTGGAAGGATAGGTGGTTGTTGTTTAGTCTGACTCTGCCACCCCGTGTAGCCCACCAGGCCCCTCTGTCCACGGGATTCTCCAGGCAAGAATACTGGAGTGGGTTGCCATTTCTTTCTCCAGGGGATCTCCCTGACCCAGGGATCGAACTGGGGTCTCCTGCACTGCAGACGGATTCTTTACCACTGAGCCATCAGGGAAGGAAAGGTAGATAGGAAGTATTTGGAAGGATGTTTGGATGAACAGTTATATGGATAGACAGTTGGATGGATGGATGAATAGATATTTGGAAGGAGGCCGTGTTGAATGGACGCATGAAAAGCTGAGCTCACCGCTGGCACGTTGGACATTATCCCAGTGAGATCACGAGACCAGCTGAAAGAAAGGGATGGAAATCCATGCATTCACTCTTGCAACAAATGTTTACCAAGCACCTATTTCTGTGTCTGATACTGTGTTAAGCTCGGGATTAAATGGTACTTGCCTTTATGGAGCTGACATTCCAGAGGGAAAGCAGGGGATAAGCAAATAATCACACATGTATAGACTCTACTGCCAGTGTAACGAGTGCTGTGATGAGAAGGAGAGCAGGGTGAGCGGGCAGAGATGACCGGAGGTGGGGGGAGCATTTTCCATTAGGGAGTCAGGGGAGGCCTCTGCTGAACGGGAGGTCAAGAAGTGAGCCGCGTGGGGAACAGCATCCCAGACAGAAGGAATGGCAAGTGTAAGAGCTTGAGGCCAAGAGGCCAATGTTGCTCACTGACTGAGGGAGACAGGAGGTGAGGTCCTAGATGGTGTGTTTGGGGTCTGGGGTGGGGGCGACGGGCAGATCACCTCCTGGACCCTGGAAGCAGTGTGTGTGGCACGGCTTATATGGTGGAAAACCAAGGGCAGACTCTGAGCCTGGGCTGCTTTGTGGGTAGAGAGGCCCCGCCCCGCCCACTCCCCTGGCAGGTCCCAGCCCTGCTCCTCCCCTAGCCCGTTCACCGTTGGGAGGCCCGTCGGCATTTTGATTCCAGCGCCCAGCTCTCCGTGGTTTGCAGCTCCACCGTGAAACAGCCCTGGGCCCCGGCACCTTGAGTGATTCACTTGCTCACCAGTTCTATATTTAGTGCCGTTGAACACCTCGGGGCCAAGTTTTCAGAGAGAAAAAGGAGGAGGAATTTAGGGAGAGTTGGTTACATGTTTTATTTATTATTATTTTTAAACATGCAGATCCATTTTTCAGTTGTTTTCTGAGATTATTTCCCAGGCTTTACCAAGTTACAGGGCTTCCCTGCTAGTTCAGTTGGTAAAGAATCCTCCTGCAATGCAGGAGACCCTGGCTTGATTCCTGGGTTGGGAAGATCCGCTGGAGAAGGGGTAGGCTACCCACTCTAGTATTCTTGGGCTTCTCTTGTGATTTGGTTGGTAAAGAATCCGCCTGCAATGCAGGAGACCTGAGTTCGATCCCCGAGTTGGGAAGATCCCCTGGAGAAGGGCAAGGCACCTGCTCCAGTACCCTGACCTGGAGAACTGCACGGACCGTATACTCCATGGGGTTACAAAGAGTCGGACATGACTGAGTGACTCTTTCACCAAGTTACAGGATGCCAGCGAATGGTGGATATGGGACGTGGTTCGTTTCGAGGAGAGCTCAGTCCCTGCTTAAGTACCCGTTTCTCGTGAAAGTTTGTGTTTGTTCTTGGTGAGAGGCAGATGGCAGAAAGGACACTACAGACCAAGCTTGCGACTCAGGGGCCGAGGGATCGATTATTTAATATTCCATGGAACACGGCTGGACTTGGGGCTGTTCGTTCTCAGTCCCCCAAAGCCAAGTTCCCCAGACCCTGTGTCAAGGCGCCTGCAGGGCGTCTCAGATTTTCATTCACACACACATCACCTGAGGGGTGTGTGAAGGTACAGCTCAGGGATTCTGACCAGTGCTGTCCAAGAGAAACTAATATGAACCACATATGTAATTTCAATTTTCTAGTAGCCCCATCAAAAAGGTGAGAGGAGATGACATTCAACTTAATAATATTTTTAATGTGTCCACAATACTGTCATTTACTTAACATGGAATCAGTATGAAAGTGGGCTTCCCAGGTGGCGCTGGGAGTAAAGAGCTCACCTGCCAAGAATGCAGGGGACATAAGAGACGACACGGGCTCCATCCCTGGGTTGGGAAGATGCCCTGGAGGAGGGAATGGCAGCCCACTCCAGCATCCTGGCCTGGAGAATGCCATGGACAGAGGAGCCTGGTGGGCCACAGTCCAGAGGGTTGCACAGAGTCAGATGCGACTGAAGTGGCTGAGCACGCATGCAATATGAAAACACGGGGAGGGCCGACTCATCTCTCCTTCCTGCCCCCCTCCCATAACGAGCCTTTGAAATCTGGCCATCACTTTATACCCAGAGCACATCTCGTCAAGCTGGCCCCAGTTCAGAGGCGCGTGTGGCAGGGGCTCCTCCCTTGGATGGCACAGATATCGGTCTGACTTGAATACCTCTGGTGACAGGGTGCTCATC
This sequence comes from Aepyceros melampus, assembly GCA_006408695.1. NCBI lineage: Eukaryota > Metazoa > Chordata > Mammalia > Artiodactyla > Bovidae > Aepyceros > Aepyceros melampus. Next base: position 305,957 of record SJXQ01011727.1, read on the forward strand.
CCCCCTGGACGTTCACTCCATCCCCACAGACTCTTAGTTGGGAGTTGCCCCCAGGCCAACCGGGAAGAACCCAGCATCACTGCCTGCATCCCTGGGCTGGTTGGCCTCCTCTGCAGGGAATAAATAGTCCTGCAAACGTGCGGAGGTCCCCTCCTCCAGCTCCCCGCCGCAGTGGTCCCCTCGGGGCCCTCCCCCAGCTGTGGTCTCTGCTGTTGTTCCTTCTCGTTGAACCAGGCCTGGAGATTTTAAATGTCCCTCGATCACCCGGCCAGGATGCAGCAGAGCTGGGGCTCCAAGTCAGGACACTGATGCCTCTCCTCTCTGCTGTAAGAGCACCAGGGCCTTGGTGTGACACGGTTTCAATGGATCTCCTGGTCCTGCCGAGCTCCAGCAGGCATACAGAGCCACCCACCTGCACCGACAGCCCTCCTGGACACCAGCACAAAGGGAGCTTTTGCTCTGGGGCAGAGGCATTTGGGGGCTTCGGTCGTGGCTGGTCGCCCGGCGCCACAGAGCAGTAAGGAGCTGGCTGTCCCCACACCACGCCCGGCGCGTGGCATGGGGAGAGCCCCCCCACCGCTGCTGGAAACTGCCCCGGGACAGAGACAACCCGGGGTGTTTTTCCCTCTTGTCAGCCTAGAAAAAACCTGCCTCCAGTGGGGACAGGAAAGAGGCGATCTCAGCGGGGGCGTCCCCGTGCTCCTGGGCCAGCTGCTGGGCGGCAGGGGCTATGGCCGGGCCCGCCCTCGCCTGCACGCCGGCGCAGAGGGCGCTTCCGCTGCGGGACGGGGGTGCTCACAGGCCTTCAGCCGTGCCTGGCCACCCGGGCAGGACCTCGCAGGGGTCCAGGCCCTTCATCTGGGGGTGGGCACAGAGGGTACCAGGTCCCAGACAGGACCTGGGTGCTGTCTCAGTGCTCTGGGAAGTCTGCTCCTCTGTCCTTGGTCCCAGAGCTGCTCCTTGGGGCTTCAGCTTGGTCCTCTGTGGACCAAGTTGGGGGCCTGTTAGACCCCACCATGAGGAAAAGGCCATCTGGGCTCGCGAGCCAAGGTGACTTCATTCATTCACTCACGCACTCATTCATTCATTCACTCACGTACTCATTCATTCATTCACTCATGCATTCACTCATTCATTCACTGATGCACTCATTCATTCATTCACTCACTCATCCATTCACTCACGCACTCATTCACTCACTCTGCAAATGCTTGCTGAACACCTCAGCCCCCTCTGGATGCCTCCTGAACAGGACAGACGAGGAACCGAGGAAGGGTGCTGCAGGCTGAGAGGAGGGCAGGTGCCGAAGCCCCGAGGGTTGGAGTGGTTCAGAGAGGCCTGGCACAAAGTGCATACAGAGGGCTTCCCAGAGCCACACAGCCATCATCACAGTCCATTCTAGAACTCTCTACTGCCTCGAAAGGAACCCCCATGCCTGTCCGTGGTGGCTCCCCGTCCCCCAGCCAGCCAGCAGGCTGCTTCCTGTCTCTGTGGATCCCCCTATTTAGGACCTTTTGTGCAGATGGAGTTGTTGCAGTCTACGCCCTTGGGGGCCTGGCTCCTGTCACAGAGCATCACGCTGTCAAGGCCCGTCCATGTTGCAGCTGGTGTCGGCACTTCACCCCTTTAGAAACACCGTTCTTAAGTTCTTTGGCCGCGCCGGGTTTCGGGGGCGGCCCTGGGTCTCCAGTCTTCATGGTGGCGCGTGGGATCCTCTTAGTTGCAGCACGTGAAATCTAGTTCCCTGATCAGGGATCGAACCCAGGCCCCCTGCCTTGGGAGCTCAGAGTCTCAGCCTCTTGACCACCAGGGAGATCTCCACTCCTCCCTTTTTAGGGCTGCGTAATACTCCCCTGCCGTCCCGACCACGTCCTGTTTATCTGTTTGTCCGACGCTGGCCGTTTGGGTTGTTTTACCTTCTGGCTGCTGGAGCAGTGCTGCTGTGAACACGCGTGGACAGGTTTTGTGAGGACGCACGTCTCTGGTCTGAGTGTTGCACCGTCCTTGTGCCCAGGCACCACATGTCCTTGAAGTCCATCCTCTCGGAGCCATCCCTGAAAGAGCCCAGGTCTCTGGGTCGAGACAGAAGGAGGGTCTGGATGGGCGCAGGCAGGACCTGTACCCTGGTGCTCTGGCCCTGCCTCTTTGCAGGGCTGGCCGGGGCCACGCAGCCCAGCGGGTGCTGTGGGCGCAGGCTCAGTCCGTGGGGGCTGCCCCTGGAGGGAGGCGAGTGGTTCTCCAGCATCTCTGCTTCCTGGCTTCCCTCTGCAGTTGCCCCTGGCTGAGCCACGTCCTCCTCCTCCCCATATCTGCTCGGGTCTGTCCTCCATGTGGCGGCTGCAGGGAGCCACTGCAATGCCAAGTCCCCGTCTCACAGGAGGCGGGTGGCCGTGCAGCTGGATCACCAGCTTCCTCCCCAGTTTGGGGCTCCCCTGCTCCCTTCCGTACAGTCCTTCACCCATCCTGTTCTCTCCGCCCGGCCTGCCCTTTTGTCCTCTGCGCCCAGCCTGGCCCTCCTGGTCCTGTGTCAGCTCAGGAGTCGTTTCTTCACCGCCCCCACCCCGCTCGAGCTGGGCCTGCTCTCAGCCATTCACTCAGTTCCTGAGCACCGGGCCTGCTCTGGACGGCAGTCTGGGTGCCGGGCCGTGGCAGGAGCGGACAGCTGAGTCCGTGCCCTCGGGCAGGTGGCGCTCCCGTGGTAAACAAGAGAAGCCGAGGACAGCAATGTGTGCTATGTCAGATACCGATGTCCGCGGGGAGCAAGGCGAACCAGGGCAGGGGTCAGGGAGAGTCCTGGCAAAGGTGAGATCTGAGCCTAAGGCCCTCAAGAAGCTGGGGCAGGAGCCGTGGAGAGAGCGGGCGTGCAAAGGCCCTGAGGCAGGAGCATGCTGGGGGTGTGGGAGGAGCCGCAAGGAACCTAGGGCGATCAGGGTGAACAGAGGAGGTGCGGATGAGCCCAAAGAGGCAGCAGTGACCGCGGGGGTGGAGGAGGGGCAGGGGCAACCCACGGAGCCAGCACTTGGCCAGCAGCCATCGTCATTGTTCCAGGGTCCTCCCCAAGCCCTCCAAACCTGGAGCAGTCGGAACAGCCCCTCCATACCGCGTGATGCCCCACCTGACTCAGCTGCTCCCGTTGTCTTGGAAGCACTTTGCAGTTGGGCTGTGGGTGTGCTGGGGCTGCTGCTGGAGGTCCGTGAGCACAGGAGGGGCCAGCAGGCACTCCTCTTCAGAGCTGCCAGCGGGGGAGGGCAGTGTCAGCCTCGTGCCCGTGTGACAGTCGGGTGCACGGCCGCCTCCCTGCCCAGGATGTCAGCTTCTGGTGAATGGGGCCTGGCCTCTTCCTGCCACCCGGTCACCGACCTCAGGCCTGCCTGGGGCAACGATTCAACGAACACGTGCTAGAAAGGTGAAATCAGCGAGTGAGCAAGTGAATGGCCTCCCTGGTGGCTCAGCGGTAAAGAATCTGCCTGCAATGCAGGAGATGCGGGTTCCATCCCTGGGCCAGGAAGATCCCCTGAAGGGAGGGCATGGCAGCGCATTCCAACCTTCTTGCCTGGAAAATCCCATGGACAGAGGAGCCTGGCGGGGTGCCATCCATGGGGTCGCAAAGAGTTGGAAACAGCTCAGCAACCAAACGACGGGTGAATGAGTGAATGAGTGCCAAGGCCAACCCAGTGGTGTCAGAAGTCGGGGGGAACACGCTTCTGTGGCTCTGCTCACTCCCATCAGCCGCCTCGCCCCTCACCCTATAGTTGGGGTACCTGACTGCCTCACTCGGGGCCACAGTCCACGCCCCAGGGTGCCGAGCTTGCATGGGAGGTGGCGACACGTGTGCTCTGAGTGTGCGAGAGTCAAGAAAGAGAAGAGTCTGCGGTGAGGGCCGTCTGTCCCCAAGAAGCAGTTCCTCCCAGACCCCTCCGTGGGCAGAGGCTGGCAGGCCCCAGGCTTCAGCCCCAGGACGGCAGGGAGCCAGGGGTGGCGTCTGAGCGGCCGTCACCCGGCCAACACTCACTTCAGCAGGTTCCAGACCAGACCCGGGAGCGTCACCCTCGGGGACAGGGCTGACGCTGCTCGTTCCCGAGGCCCGGCCGGAGTCCGCGCCCCTCCCCAGGCCGACCCAGCGCATTCCAGCAGCCCTGCCCTGTGGCGCGCGGCCTCCCCAGCCATCCCCCCCGGGAGGCAGGCAGGAATCCTTGCTTGGAGTCAGCGCATCCAAAGTGACTCAAAGAATGTGACCAAGGAGAAAATACTCCACGTGTTTACCAAAAAAAAAGCTGTCTTTCCCCCTCTTTCATCTGAGTCGCCCAGAGGAACACAGCTGCAGCGGAGTGAAGTGAAGCCTTTCTGCTCTTGATGGATCGACGTGCGGGGAGGAGGGGCGGTGGAGAAAAGAGTGGGAGTTGGGGGGCGGGGGCGCCGGCAGCCCCCTCCCAGGGTGGCGCTCACACCTGTGGCACCTCCTGTGGCTGGGGGGTGGCGTCCTGCCCACGGGTTTCACGGTGCCCCAGACCCAGGTCCTCGGAAAGGGCCCGTGACGTGGACACTCACCTGCCGCACATTTCCCGGAGGCGGGAGAGAAGCCGGGCGAGGATGCCGTGGCTGCAGAGGCTCCCGTGGGTCCTGGGAGTGGCTCTGGGCTCCAAGCGTCCCTTTAGCGTCGTCCCCGGGGGAGGCAGGGGACCCAGCCTCAAGCAGGCACTGGCCACGGCTGCCCTGACGAGGGAGGGGCCGCGAGCTCGGGTGCGGGCGCTCCTGCGTGTGCTGACTCCCGTCAGTCGTGTCGGACTCTTCGCGACCACGTGGACTGCAGCCCGCCAGGCTCGTCCGTCCAGGGGATTCTCCAGGCATGAATGCTGGAGTGGACGGCCTTGCCCTCTGTGGAGAAAAGAGTGGGAGTTGGGGGGCGGGGGCGCCGGCAGCCCCCTCCCAGGGTGGCGCTCACACCTGTGGCACCTCCTGTGGCTGGGGGGTGGCGTCCTGCCCACGGGTTTCACGGTGCCCCAGACCCAGGTCCTCGGAAAGGGCCCGTGACGTGGACACTCACCTGCCGCACATTTCCCGGAGGCGGGAGAGAAGCCGGGCGAGGATGCCGTGGCTGCAGAGGCTCCCGTGGGTCCTGGGAGTGGCTCTGGGCTCCAAGCGTCCCTTTAGCGTCGTCCCCGGGGGAGGCAGGGGACCCAGCCTCAAGCAGGCACTGGCCACGGCTGCCCTGACGAGGGAGGGGCCGCGAGCTCGGGTGCGGGCGCTCCTGCGTGTGCTGACTCCCGTCAGTCGTGTCGGACTCTTCGCGACCACGTGGACTGCAGCCCGCCAGGCTCGTCCGTCCAGGGGATTCTCCAGGCATGAATGCTGGAGTGGACGGCCTTGCCCTCTGCCAGGGATCTTCCCGGAGGATGGTTCCAGGAGGCTGTGGTCTCACAGGCCGACACCCTGGGCAGCTGGCTGGTGAGTGCTTGGTCCTGGGGGAGGGCCTGGGCGGGCGCCGCGGAGTCCACTGCGCCGTCCAGCCCTGTGACCGGTGCCCTTCACACAGCTGCCCTTCCGAGGGCTCCTTGGGCCCGGCGCCTCGCCGTGGCTCACCGGTCCTGATGCAGCCACCACGGGCCGTGTCCCCTCGAACCCAGAGACAGAACTGAAGCCTGTGGCGGTGGCTCGCCCTGGGTCCCAGCCGAGGTGGCGCCTGGTGGTCGGCACGTTGGGGAAGTGCTGGGGAACTGAATGAAGGGGCTACTTACAGGTGTGGGCGGCATCAAGGTGCCTCCGCACCCAGGGTGGCGACTAGGGCTCCCCCGACTGGGCACAGGGCGTCTGTGGGTGCAGCATACACAAGTCGGCCTTGGGGGATGGAGAAGGCGGCACAGAGGTGCCCGGCATACCCAGGCCCTCGGCCTTGACTCCAGCGGGGGCCCCCACCTTGTCGGGCTCCTTAGGAAGTAGGCACGGGGTGCCCGGCGCAGGGCGTGGCCCTCGCACGCACAGTGAGGGACACCTTGGATCACACGCAGAGGCGGAGGGGCCTGTGCGGCCTCCCAGCAGCAGGCCGTGTGGGTCACACGCTGCCTGGAGATGGGCAGCTGGGGTCCAGGGACCATCCCCCTGCCCACCTCTCCCTGCCCTTGGTCCAGCCCGGCCCTGGGAGAGGAGGCCTCCACGCCCAGCAGCTCTGCCCCCCGCTCTCTGTTCCCCGCAACTGGTGCGGCCTCTCCCAGGTGGTTGGCCGCCATGGTGGGGCTTGGAGAAGGTTCCAAAGCCAGGTCACCTGCCGGGAGGAAGTGGCTGGGGTCTGAGCATGCGAGGAGGCACAGTGTCCACACGGATGATGGGCAAGGATGCGGCAGGGGCCAGGGCAGTGTCCACACGGATGGGCAAGGATGCGGCAGGGGCCAGAGCAGATGGCGCATGGGGAGGAGGGGGCGATTGTAGGGTGCACCCGGGCAGGCGGCAGGAGCTGGGCGTGGGGTTCCAACAGGGGAGGTGTCTGGGTGCGGGAGGGAGGGGCTCGGCCGCAGTGGGCACTCACAGTGCCCCCACCCTGGGGAGTATGGTCGCCCCCTCACTTCTGTCTCTGCTCCTGCACTAGCCAGAGCTTGCCTCCTGCCCCAGCGACACCTGGGAGAACATGCCCGTCTTGTCTCTGTGTCCCTGTCTTCTCTCTAGGGAAGTCCCCTCTGGGGCCTTCGTCCTGGAGGCAGAGGAGCCTGGGGCCCAGAGAAGGAAAGGGACTTGCCCGCAGCCACACAGCAACGCAGGGGCAGAACCAGGACGTGGGCCTGCCTGCTCCCTCCACCCCACGACCCTGCCCCTGACCCCTCCCACCTCCTGCCGGCTCACCCCAGCATTCATTGCGCAGAACAAGGAAAACCCAAAGAGGTTTTTAAAAAATATATTTGGCTGCACTCGGGGCCTCTGATCTTCCCTGTGGCCTGAGGGATCTTTAGCTGTGGCGTCTGAACTCTTGGTTGCTGCCTGTGGGATCTACTTCCTCCACAAGGGACCGAACCGGGGGCCCCGTGCATTGGGAGGTTGGCGTCTTAGCCAACAGGCCCCAGGGAAGCCCCGCCCTTCTCTCCTTAATCTCCACCTTTTCCTCTGAGGAAAGACTTGCTCCTGCTTGACGACAAGGAGCAGATCCCTGAAGGTGGAAGGTGCCGAGTACCAGAGTGCCGTATTAGGTGTGGCCTCAGCACTACGTGACCCGTGGACTCCCTGATGTGCAAGCTGGTTTTAGAAAAGGCAGAGGAACCAGAGATCAAATTGCCAACATCCGCTGGATCATGGAAAAAGCAAGAGAGTTCCAGAAAAACATCTATTTCTGCTTTATTGACTATGCCAAAGCCTTTGACTGTGTGGATCACAGTAAACTGTGGAAAATTCTGAAAGAGATGGGAATACCAGACCACTTGACCTGCCTCTTGAGAAATCTGTATGCAGGTCAGGAAGCAACAGTTAGAACTGGACATGGAACAACAGACTGGTTCCAAATAGGAAAAGGAGTACGTCAAGGCTGTATATTGTCACCCTGCTTATTTAACTTATATGCAGAGTACATCATGAGAAA
>SJXQ01011728.1:0-12154 GCA_006408695.1 Aepyceros melampus
CCGACTCTTTGCGACCCCATGAATCACAGCACACCAGGCCTCCCTATCCATTACCAACTCCCGGGGTTCACTCAAACTCAAGTCCATCGAGTTGGTGATGCTATCCAGCCATCTCATCTCCTGTCATCCCCTTCTCCTCCTACTCCCAATCCCTCTTAGCATCAGGGTCTTTTCTAATGAGTCAACTGTTCACATGACATGGCCAAAGTATTGGAGTTTCAGCTTTAGCATCAGTCCTTCCAATGAACACCCAAGACTGATGTCCTTTAGGATGGACTGGTTGGATCTCTTTGCCATCCAAGGGACTCTCAAGAGTCTTGTCCAACACCACAGTTCAAAAGCATCAATTCTTCCACGCTGAGCCTTCTTCACAGACCAACTCTCACATCCATACATGACCACTGGAAAAACCATAGCCTTGACTAGATGAACCTTTGTTAGCAAAGTAATGTCTCTGCTTTTCAATATGCTATCTAGATTGGTCATAATTTTCCTTCCAAGGTGTAAGCGTCTTTTAATTTCATGGCTGCAGTCACCAACTGCAGTGATTTTCAGTTCAGTTCAGTTCAGTCGCTCAGTCGTGTCCAACTCTTTGCGACCCCATGAATCGCAGTGATTTTGGTTCCCCAAAAAATAAAGCCTGACATTGTTTCCACTGTTTCTCCATTTTTTTCCCATGAAGTGATGGGACCAGATGCCATGATCTTCGTTTTCTGAATGATGAGCTTTGAGCCAACTTTTTCACTCTCCTCTTTCAATTTCACCAAGAGGCTCTTTAGTTCCTCTTCACTTTCTGCAATAAGGGTGGTGTAATCAGCATATTGAGGTTATTGATATTTCTCCTGACAATCTTGATTCCAGCTTGTGCTGCTTCCAGCCCAGCATTTCTCATGATGTACTCTGCATATAAGTTAAATAAGCCGTNAACTTTTTCACTCTCCTCTTTCAACTTCATCAAGAGACTCTTTAGTTCCTCTTCACTTTCTGCAATAAGGGTGGTGTAATCAGCATATTGAGGTTATTGATATTTCTCCTGACAATCTTGATTCCAGCTTGTGCTTCTTCCAGCCCAGCATTTCTCATGATGTACTCTGCATATAAGTTAAATAAGCCGAGTGTCAATGTACAGCTTTGGCATACTGCTTTTCCTTTTTGGAACCAGTCTGTTGTTTCATGTCCAGTTCTAACCTTTACTTCCTGACCTGCATATAGGTCTCTCAAGAGGCAGGTAAGGTGGTCTGGTATTCCCATTTCTTCCAGAATTTTCCAACGTTTATTGTGATCCACACAGGCAAAGGCTTTGGCATAGTCAATAAAGCAGAAACAGATATTTTTCTGGAACTCTCTCACTTTTTCAATGATCCAGCAGATGTTGGCAATTTGATCTCTGGTTCCTCTGTCTTTTCTAAAACCAGCTTGAACACCTGGAAGTTCACAGTTCATGTATTGTTGAAGCCTGGCTTGGAGAATTTTGAGCATTACTTTTCTGATGTGTGAGATGAGTGCAATTGTGTGGTAGTTTGAGCACTCTTTGGCATTGCCTTTCTTTGAGATTGAAATGAAAACTGGACCTTTTCCAGTGCTGTGGCCACTGCTGAGTTTTCCAAATTTGCTGGCATATTGCATGCAGCAGTTTCACAGTATCATCTTTCAGAATTTGAAATAGCTCAACGGGAATGCCATCACCTCCACTAGCTTTGTTCATAGTGGTGCTTTCTAAGGCCTACTGACTTCACATTCCAGGATGTCTTGCTCTAGGGGAGTCACACCATCGTGATTATCTGGGTCGTGAAGCTCTTTCTTGTACAGTTCTTCTATGTATTCTTGCCACCTCTTCTTAACATCTTCTGCTTCTGTTAGGTCCATACAATTTCTATCCTTTATTGAGCCCATCTTTGCATGAAATATTCCCTTGGTATCTCTAATTTTCTTGAAGAGATTTCTAGTCTTTCCCACTCTGTTGTTTTCCTCTATATCTTTGCATTGATCGCTGAGGAAGGCTTTCTTCTCTTCTTGCTATTCTCTGGAACTCTGCATTCAGATGTTTATATCTGTCTTTTCTCCTTTGCTTCTCACTTCTCTTATTTTCACAGCTATTTGTAAGGCCTCCCCAGATGGCCATTTTGCTTTTTTGCATTTCTTTGCCATGGGGATGGTCTTAATCCCTGTCTTCTCCACAATATCACCAACCTCAGTCCATAGTTCATCAGGCACTCTGTCTATCACATCTAGTCCCTTAAATCTATTTCTCATTTCCACTGTATAATCATAAGGGATTTGATTTAGGTCATACCTGTATGGTCTAGTGTGTTTTCCTACTTTCTTCAATTTAAGTCTGAATTTGGCAATGAGGAGTTCATGATCTGGGCCACAGTCAGTTCCTGGTCTTGTTTTTGCTGACTGTATAGAGCTTCTCCAACTTTGGCTGTAAAGAATACAATCTGATTTCAGTGTTGACCATCTGGTGATGTCCATGTGTAGAGTCTTCTCTTGTGTTTTTTGAAGATAGTGTTTGTTATGACCAGTGCATTCTCTTGGCAAAACTCTATTAGCCTTTGCCCTGCTTCATTCTGTACTCCAAGGCCAAATTTGCCTGTTACTCTAGGTGTTTCTTGACTTCCTATTTTTGCATCCAGTCCCCTATAATGAAAATGAAGTCATTCAGTCGTGTCCAACTCTTTGAGACCCCGTGGACTGTAGCCTACCGGGCTTCTCCGTCCATGGGATTCTCCAGGCAAGAATACTGGAGTGGGTTACCATTTCTTTCTCCAGAGGATCTTCCCAACCCAGGAATCGAATCCAGGTCTCCCACATTGGAGGCAGACACTTTAACCCCTGAGCCACCAGGGAAGCCCCATATCTTTTTTGGGTGTTGGTTCTAAAAGATCTTGTAGGTCTTCATAGAACCATTCAACTTCAGCTTCTTCAGCATTACTGGTTGGCAGAGGCTTGGATTATTGTGATATTGAATGGTTTGCCTTGGAAATGAGCAGAAATCATTCTGTCTTTTTTGAGATTGCATTCAAGTACTGCATTTCAGACTCTTTTGTTGACCATGATGGCTGCTCCATTTCTTCAAGGGATTCCTTCCCACAGAAGTAGATAGAATGGTCATCTGAGTTAAAATCACCCATTCCAGTCCATTTTTGTTCGCTGATTCCTAGATTGTCATTCCTAAAATGACGACATTCACTCTTGCCATCTCCTGTTCGACCACTTCCAATGTTACTTGATTCATGGACCTAACAGTCCAGGCTCCTTTGCAATATTGCTCTTTACAGTATTGGACCTTACTTCTATCACCAGTCACATCCACAACTGGGCATTGCTTTTGCTTTGGCTCCATCCCTTCATTCTTTCTGGAATTATTTCTCCACTGATCTCCAGTAGCCTATTGGACAGTGGCCTACCAACCCGGGAGTTCCCCTTTCAGTATCCTATCATTTTGTCTTTTCATACTATTCATACTATACTTTACCCTCCTTTATGTATTGCAAATAAAATACAACATGTGTAAATGCTACATGTTAATAGATTTCCATAATTGTAAATCTATAAATAATTTTTTTTAGGTTTCAAAATGCAATGAAGAAAATCACAAGTCTAGTGCAAAAGACATTATTTTCTTAGTGATCTTTCTTGGATTGTTCACAGATGAAGTATTACCAGTACTTTGTGCTTTTTGTTCCTTTGAAATTGATAAAGGATAATACTATTTAATTTTTAGAATTATCTGATTTTTCATATTGTTAAAGACTTATAAAATACATAATCAGCCTATTACCTTACAGATAAAGAAATAGAGATCAAGAAGTTAACTGACTTGCAATCTAGTAACATATTTAATAGAATAAATTAAGATACTTGATTCCTATGTTACTGAAACATTCTGTACAAGATACCACCTTTCTTTTTAAATTAACATTAGTTCAAAATAAAGAGATATTTTACATAGATACTATTATTCCTTTAATTCAGCCTTCTCTTCTTACAATGGTCACAACTTCTGGATTAACTGAGAAAATATAAAATTTCTTCTTTATATTCTGAGTACACAGCTTTCCCAATCTCCACCTTATATGAAATTTGCTACCTCTACAAAACCCAATGAATAAGAGAAAATTAATTTATTTTCTTTCCAGTTATTCAGAAATTTCCCAGAAATAATTAAAGTAAAAGGTTTCATAAGCTGAGGCATATGCTTAAAAGTTTTGTGTTTGATGGGAATTCAAGCATTCTTGGTAAAGAATATTTAAGTATGAGAATGTACACTATTTCAACATACAGACTTCCTCTAATGAAACAATTCCATGAAAGAGGAGTCTGGTGGGCTATAGTCCATGGGGTTGCATAAAGTCAGACATGACTGTGGGACTAACACACACAGAATCTAAAATAAGAGGGGATATATATATATATATATATATCATATATATATATATGATTCACTTTGCTGTACTGCAGAAACTTACACAACATTGTAAATCAACTATACTCCAATAAAATTTAATTAAAAAGTTCAGTTCAGTTCAGTCACTCAGTCATGTTTGACTCTTTGCATCCCCATGAACCACAGCATGCCAGGCCTCCCTGTCCATCACCAACTTCCAGAGTTCACCCAAACTAATGTCCATTGAGTTGGTGATGCCATCCAACCATATCATCCTCTGTTATCTGCTTCTCCTCCTGCCTTCAAGTCTTTCGCAGCACCAGAGTCATTTCAAATGAATCTACTCTTCGCATCAGGTGGCCAAAATATTGAAGTTTCAGCTTCAACATCAGTCCTTCCAATGAACACCCAGGACAGATGTCCTTCAGGATGGACTGGTTGGATCTCCTTGCAGTCCAAGGGACTCTCAAGAGTTTTGTCCAACACCACAGTTCTAAAGCATCAATTCTTCGGTACTAAGCTTTCTTTATAGTCCAACTCTCACATTCATACATGACTACTGGAAAAACTGTGCTGCTGCTAAGTTGCTTCAGTCGTGTCCAGCTCTGTGCGACCCCATAGACGGCAGCCCACCAGGCTCCCCATCCCTGGGATTCTCCAGGTGAGAACACTGGAGTGGGTTGCCATTTCCCTCCCCAAATCATGAAAGTGAAAAGTGAAAGTGAAGTCACCAGTCGTGTCTGACTCTTAGCAACCCCATGGAATGCAGCCTTCCAGAGACTCCTCCATCCATGGGATTTTCCAGGCAAGAGTACTGGAGTGGGCTGCCATTAGTGCATGTTAAAAAGACGATTTTCCCCAGTTTTTGTATATGCTTCAATATAGCATGATTAAAAATGAATAATAAAAATATTTCATAAGAAAAGTGTACTCTGGCAACTACAGAAATTGGCAGATTAACAAATTATTTTTATAACATTAGGAGAGAAGCACAAATGTGTTAGTTAAAAGACGACCAGGATACCAAAAAAAAAAGTCTAACGAATTTTTAATGATGAAGCGCTACCGCTACCGGGCAGGATTCCTGGACCCAAACAAGGCAGGTCAAGGAAGTCCGTGCCCGGGCTGTGTTAGAAGCAGCTTATATAAACTTGTTGAGAGGGATGGTCAGGTTAATGGATGGGGGTTTGGATAGGTCATAGGGCCGAGGTGTTGCGGGCTGATAGGTCCTTCTATGTGGCTGGGGTGGGGTGGCTTTAGCTGGTGAACTGTGTTGTCACTGGTCCCGGGATCTAGGAGGCTCCTATTTTAGGGACTTCCCCAGCTGGCGGAGGAGGGAAGGGGCGGCCCATCATGGCCCCTTGGGTCCGACCTTATATTCTGACCCTTCTGATAGGATAAGGGGTGCTGTTATTGTTTCTGGCTATTTCCTGCTGAACTGGGGTGTCATTGGGGCTGAGGGTCATGGCCAGATTTTGGTGACCTTTAGGGGGCCTCAGGATCTCTGGACAGGAACTTGGAGTATGCAGCCACCATCAGCATCTGTCCAGTAGCCATCTAGGTCAGGTCCCTAACCCTCTGGAGGATGATCTGAAAAACACAAGGTTATATCGACAGAATGAGGAACAAGGCAGTGAGGGGTCTGAGAAGTGGGAAAAGCCATTTTGCCCAAGATGACTTCCACCGTCTCAAAAAATCGGAACCGCCTGACTCAGCCTGTCTAAGTCTGATCCTTTTTTTTTTTTTTTTTTTTAGCTCTCGGACCTTGTTCTGAACTATCTCAGAGGCATTAATGAAAAAACAATAGTCTTTTCCTAAGAACTGACAGGTTCCCCCTTTTTCTGGCCGTTAGCAGGTCTAGGGTCCTTCGATTTTGTAGAGCCACTGCTGCCAGAGAGGTTATCTGGGTCTGTAATGCCATTAGGGAGTCTGCCACCTTGTCTAGGTCTTGATTGAGGTCGTGGACAACTTACAGTAAAAGTGCATGGCTGATCCCAATCATCCTGCCCCCAGTCCTAAGGCTGTGAATAAACTTCCTCCGAGGAGCAGGGGAGCTGCAGCTAATGCCCCTTGTTGGCGGTGGGTTGGTTGGATCTGGTCTTCCATTTCCTGTGGTGTCAGAATGGTCAGATAGGGCGTAAGGAAGACTGGGGTGCAAGACTGAGTCCAGTTGGGTGGAAAACATTGTAATAAGGTGGTTTGATTACAGAGAAAGAATCGACCTGCCTCGTTTGGGTCCAGGAATCCTGCCCAGTAGCGCTTCGTCATTAAAAAGCTTGTTAGACATTTTGTGTGTGTGTGTGTGTGTGTGTGTGTGTGTGTGTCCTGGTCATCTTTTACCTAACATTTGGCACCCACCTTGGGGCCCGAGATGAGGGCCCATCCCGTGACGAGCGGTATTTGCGGCCCCCTCGGGTCTGGCCCGCACCGGACCAGGTCCCCTCATCACCCCTTAGGGACCATTCAACCGTCTGGCAGGATACAAGGTAAGTTCCATCAGTCGGGCTCTGGGATTTTTGCTCCCATTGCGATTATGCCTAGGGTGTCCCGGTTCCGGTAAATCGCGGCCGTGTCCGGACTCCTCCTCCACAAGCCAGGCTTGCTATTCCTCGCTGCCTGTCAATTTGGAGATTTCCATCTTGGCTGAGCGGCCTTCTCCTCCCTGGGTTGATGGCCCATTCAGGGACGCCTGACCAGACTACTCCCAGCCCTGTTAATGATTGGTCCAGGACCTTCATTTCATATCCGCCATGGGGGTGGCTGCCTCCAAGCCCGCCGGCCCTGGTCTACACCACTAGAATATTTACTTGCCAACCTCAGAACTCTACATATCTCCAGAGAAATTCGTTCCAAACACTTTACCTTCCTTTGTTCTGAGGCATGGACCCAATATTCTTTAGATAATGGCTCACAATGGCCGCCAACCGGAACTTTCAATTTTAACATCCTCCGTGACTTAGATAATTACTGCCAGAAGATGGGAAAATGGTCTGAGGTACACTACCTACAGGCTTTCTGGCTGTTGCGCTCCCGTCCCACCCTATATACCCACTGTTCCCATTCTGAAATTCTTCTAAATATTGCCCTTGCCAACTTCTCCCATGCCTTCCCCTCCTCCACCACCCTTACAGCCCAGCCCTCCTGTGACAAAGCCACCTCTATATCCACCCCTCCCTTCATGCCAGGCTTCACCTACCACCCACACCAACCCCCCCCATCATCCTTGCCAACTTCTCCCATGTCTTTCCCTCCCCCACCGTCCTCACAGCCCAGCCCTCCTGTGACTATGCCTCTCACCGCTACCTTGGCTCCATGTCAATATCCACCCCTTCCTCCATGCCCACCCCTTTCTGGCTCACCAGTCAGCTCACACACAAGGTCGCAGACTGCTCCCAATCTGCTGCCAGCTTCCCTGCTTCCTCTCTGCCAGGTGGCTGGCCCAGAGGGTCTCACCCATGTCCATGTACCCTTTTCACTCCAAGACCTTGCCCATATTGAACAGCAGCTAGGCTCCTACTCAGCCAACCCTTCCAACTACATCAAAAACTTCACCCAGCTATCTCGATCTTACGCCTTCACCTGGCAAGACATATTTGTTATCCTGGGGTCCATTACTACCCCAGAAAAAAGAAAGGCCATTTGGGCTGCAGTAAGAGTGGTAGCAGACTGGAGACATCTAGCCAACCCAGCAGATCCAGTGCGGCCACCCAGAGTGGCTGCTATTCCAGACTGAGACTGTCAGGAGGGACAAAGAGGTGGAGCCAACATTCAATACATGAAAAAATGCCTATTGGAAAAATAGAAACCACCTCCCTCAAGGTGGTAAACCTACTTAAGCTAGATGAGATAACCCAGGGCCCTGATGAAAACCCAGCAGCCTTTCTTAACAGACGGACAGAGGCTCTCACCACCTATACCCAGATTGCCTCAGATTCTCCAGTGGGGGTTACTACCCTAGCCAACCATTTTATATCCCAATCAGCTTCAGACATTTAAAAAAAAAAAAAAAGTCTAACAAGGTTTTTAATGATGAAGCCCTACTGGGCAGGACTCCTGAACCCAAACAAGGCAGGTCAAGGAAGTCCACACCAGGGTCGTGTTAGAAGCAGCTTATATAAACTTGTTTCGAGGGATGGTCAGGTTAATGGATGGGGCTTTGGATAGGTCATCGGGCCAAGGTGTTGTGGGCTGATTGGTCCTTCTATGTGGCTGGGGTGGGGCAGCTTTAGCTGGTGAAATGTGCTGTCACTGGTCCCCGGGATCTGGGAGGCTCCTTCCTTAGGGACTTCCCCTGCTGGTGCTCATCATGGCCCTTGGGGTCCGACCTTACAAAGTGAGGTAAACTTCAATATGTAGTTTAGCTTAATTTTAATTTCTGAACCCTAAGCTGCCAAGTGAAATATCAAAACATTTATCTTTATGATTATTTAAATGGATAGCAAACTTTCCCAAAGCTGTACAGTGAGGGATTTAATTCAGAGAGATTAATGGTCCCTTGGGGCTTTCCTGGTGGCTCAGAGGTAAAACCGTCTGCCTGGAATGCAGGAGACCCCGGTTCGATCCCTGGGTTGGGAAGATCTCCTGGAGAAGGAAATGGCAACCCACTCCAGTACTCTTGCCTGGAGAATCCCATGGAAGGAGGAGCCTGGTAGGCTACAGTCCATGGGGTCGCAAAGTGTCAGACACGACTGAGTGACTTCATTCACTCACTCACTCACTGGTCCCTTGAACTGACTAGTTCATTCTCCCAAACTTAGATGAAATTTATTTATAAGTCCTCAGGCTTTTATTGTTTAAATTATGAATATTCCCCAAACAACTAGTCCCCAAACTAAGTATATAAAAAATAAATTATCAGAAACAACACAAGTCTACACATACTTACATTTCTAATTCAGTGGATAATCGATTAGGTACAGGTCCCCATATCCTCACTGAGGTTGAGGTAGATCAGTGAGGAAGGCTTGTAAAGATCTGCATTTTGATAAACTATCATAAATGTTTAAAACTATTTAACTATTTTTATTCATAGCCCAAGAATTGAAAGCTGTGCCACTAGATTCATATTTTTTAATTATGATTNCCAAACAAGGCAGGTCAAGGAAGTCCACACCAGGGTCGTGTTAGAAGCAGCTTATATAAGTTTGTTGCGAGGGATGGTCAGGTTAATGGATGGGGGTTTGGATAGGTCGTCAGGCCAAGGTGTTGCGGGCTGATAGGTCCTTCTATGTGGCTGGGGTGGGGCAGCTTTAGCTGGTGAACTGTGCTGTCACTGGTCCCCGGGATCTGGGAGGCTCCTTCCTTAGGGACTTCCCCTGCTGGTGCTCATCATGGCCCCTGGGGTCCGACCTTACAAAGTGAGGTAAACTTCAATATGTAGTTTAGCTTAATTTTACTTTCTGAACCCTAAGCTGCCAAGTGAAATATCAAAACATTTATCTTTATGATTATTTAAATGGATAGCAAAATTTCCCAAAGCTGTACAGTGAGGGATTTAATTCAGAGAGATTAATGGTCCCTTGGGGCTTTCCTGGTGGCTCAGAGGTAAAAGCGTCTGCCTGGAATGCAGCAGACCCAGGTTCGATCCCTGGGTTGGGAAGATCTCCTGGAGAAGGAAATGGCAACCCACTCCAGTACTCTTGCCTGGAGAATCCCATGGAAGGAGGAGCCTGGTAGGCTACAGTCCATGGGGTCGCAAAGTGAGAAATATCAAAACATTTTCTTTATGATTATTTAAATGGATAGCAAAATTTCCCAAAGCTGTACAGTGAGGGATTTAATTCAGAGAGATTAATGGTCCCTTGGGGCTTTCCTGGTGGCTCAGAGGTAAAAGCGTCTGCCTGGAATGCAGCAGACCCAGGTTCGATCCCTGGGTTGGGAAGATCTCCTGGAGAAGGAAATGGCAACCCACTCCAGTACTCTTGCCTGGAGAATCCCATGGAAGGAGGAGCCTGGTAGGCTACAGTCCATGGGGTCGCAAAGTGTCAGACACGACTAAATGACTTCACTCACTCACTCACTCACTGGTCCCTTGAACTGACTAGTTCATTCTCCCAAACTTAGATGAAATTTATTTATAAGTCCTCAGGCTTTTATTGTTTAAATCATGAATATTCCCCAAACAATCTAGTCCCCAAACTAAGTATATAAAAATTAAATTATCAGAAACAACACAAGTCTACACATACTTACATTTCTAATTCAGTGGATAATTGATTAGGTACAGGTCCCCATATCCTCACTGAGGCTGAGGTAGATCAGTGAGGAAGTCTTGTAAAGATCTGCATTTTGATAAACTATCATAAATGTTTAAAACTATTTAACTATTTTTATTCATAGCCCTAGAATTGAAAGCTGTGCCACTAGATTCATATTTTTTAATTATGATTTTCAATCCCTTTAACTTTTTTCACTCCCACAGATAACAGGAAATGATCTGATTTCCTAGATAATGGCTATGGTGAGTTACTTATATTATCGTTATTATACTTATGCTATTAAGATATAACAGATGTGTTTATGCTGAAGAACTCTTTAATATAAGTGATTCCAGGAAATATCTTACCCAGGGCATAGTCACATCCATCACTTGACTAGCTTCAGAGGTATCATACTGAGATAGTTTTACCAATTTTAGTTATAAAAAATAATACAGTAATGTAGGATGTTTTATTTTTTCTTAATTTGTCTATTTCCTTATTTTTGTCATCCTTTTATATTTTTTCCCAAGTTCCAGCTCCTTGACTGTCATTAACTGTTTGATTAAGAAAGAAATCATCAAGCATTCATAGAACCTCACCTGTGTGCTACTCAATATGTTGATGGATTTTTCCAAACGTCTCATTTTTTTCAGCTTTACAGTTCTGTGGACTGAAAAATCACTCCTCATTTCAAATGAGGAATTTAAAGTTTAAAGAAATAAAGAGTGTTGGTCAAAGTCAAACACAATAAATTTTAATTATGGTTTTACTCCTGACTTTCTTTCTATAAGTCAATCACATCATAGGCATCTATATTAACCTGGGTGCCTTGATAATATTTTCATTTATTTCTTTATTTCTATACAGTGATATAATCTTCTGTGATAGTGCTTGGTTTTTAATTCCTTCTCTCGCCCTTTGTCTCTTCCTCTTTCTTTCTTCTTTTCAACAGTACTGATGTGATAATAAATTTATCTTCAAAATAAAAATATTTGGCATGTGACCTTTAGTGAGCATTTAGTGATTGTTATAATGGATTCTTAAAGCATATATATATATATATATATAAACAAAAAACCTCCTTTCTTGATAAGAAAATAAAATTCAAGGGTTATTTCTACTATCTTAATGTGATTTTTCTGTCTTCTGAGCATTTAACAGAAATATATTGGCTGAATCATATAAATTGCCTACACAGTGGAATCAGTATTAATATGCAATTTATTATAGAGTAGACAAATATTTTAACATATTAATAGTATTTTTGACGTCAGACAAAAAGTCTGAATGCCAGTTGCAAATGTAGTAAAAATTAAATTTATTTTCCAATCTGCCAAAATTCCCTATAGTCAAAACTATGGTTTTTCGAGTAGTCATATATTGATGTGAGAGTTGGACTATAAAGAAAGCCTAGTGCCAAAGAATTGATACTTTTGAACTGTGGTGTTGGAGAAGACTCTTGAGAGTCTCTTGGACTGCAAGGAGATCAAACCAATCAATCCTAAAGGAAATCAATCCTGAATATTCATTGGAAGGACTGATGCTGAAGCTCCAATACTTTGGC
>SJXQ01011729.1:0-100293 GCA_006408695.1 Aepyceros melampus
ATGTGAGTGAGGTATTAAAGTCAACCACTATTATTGTGTTACTGTTAATTTCCCCTTTCATACTTGTTAGCATTTGTCTTACATATTGTGGCGCTCCTATGTTGGGTGCATATATATTTATAATTGTTATATCTTCTTCTTGGATTGACCCTTTAATCATTATGGAGTGGCCTTCTTTGTCTCTTTTCACAGCCTTTGTTTTAAAGTCTATTTTATCAGATATGAGTCTTGCTATTCCTGCTTTCTTATAGTCTCTGTTTGTGTGGAATATCTTTTTACAGCCCTTCACTTTCAGTCTGTATGTGTCCCTTGTTTTGAGGTGAGTCTCTTGTAGGCAGCATATATAGGGATCTTGTTATTGTATCCATTCAGCTAGTCTTTGTCTTTTGGTTGAGGCATTCAACCCATTTATGTTTAAGGTAATTATTGATAGGTATGATTCTGTTACCATTTACCTAGTTGTTTTGGATTTGGGTTTATACACCCTTTTTGTGTTTCCTGTCTAGAGAATATCCTTTAGCATTTGTGGGAGAGCTGGTTTGGTGGTGCTGAATTCTCTCAGCTTTGGCTTGTCTGTAAAGCTTTTGATTTCTCCTTCATATATGAATGAGATCCTTGCTGGGTACAGTAATCTGGGCTGTAGGTTATTTTTTTCATCACTTTAAGTATGTCTTGTCATTCCCTCCTGGCTCAAAGGGTTTCTATTGAAAGATCAACTGTTATCCTTATAGTTGTTTTGGATTTGGGTTTATACACCCTTTTTGTGTTTCCTGTCTAGAGAATATCCTTTAGCATTTGTGGGAGAGCTGGTTTGGTGGTGCTGAATTCTCTCAGCTTTGGCTTGTCTGTAAAGCTTTTGATTTCTCCTTCATATATGAATGAGATCCTTGCTGGGTACAGTAACCTGGGCTGTAGGTTATTTCTTTCATCACTTTAAGTATGTCTTGTCATTCCCTCCTGGCTCAAAGGGTTTCTATTGAAAGATCAACTGTTATCCTTATGGGAATCCCCTTGTGCATTATTTGTTGTTTTTCCCTTGCTGGTTTTAATATTTGTTCTTTGTGTTTGATCTTTATTAATTTGATTAATATGTGTCTTGGGTGTTTTGCCTTGGTTTATTCTGTTTGGAACTCTCTGGGTTTCTTGGATTTGGGTGATTATTTCCTTCCGCATTTTGGGGAAGTTTCAACTATTATCTCCTCAAGTATTTTCTCATGGTCTTTCTTTTTGTCTTCTTCTTCTGGGACTCCTATAATTTGAATATTGGAGTGTTTCATATTGTCCTGGAGGTCTCTGAGATTGTCCTCATTTCTTTTAATTCATTTTCTTTCCTCTCTGATTCATTTATTTCTACCATTCTATCTTCTATTTCACTAATCCTATCTTCTGCCTCTGATATTCTATTATTTGTTGCCTCCAGAGTGTTTCTGATCCCATTTATTGCATTATTAATTATATATTGACTTTTTTTAATTTCTTCTAGGTCCTTGTTAAACCTTTCTTGAATCATCTCAATCAGAAAGAAATTTAAAAGAAACAAAAGAGACCATAGCAAAAATCAACAAAGCCAAAAGCTGGTCCTTTGAAAGGATAAATAAAATTGACAAACCATTAGCCAGACTCATCAAGAAACAAAGGGAGAAAAATCAAATCAATAAAATTAGAAATGAAAGTGAAGAGATCACAACAGACAACACAGAAATACAAAGGATCATAAGAGACTACTATCAGCAATTATATGCCAATAAAATGGACAACGTGGAAGAAATGGACAAATTCTTAGAAAAGTACAACTTTCCAAAACTGAACCAGGAAGAAATAGAAAATCTNCAATAAAATTAGAAATGAAAGTGAAGAGATCACAACAGACAACACAGAAATACAAGGAATCATAAGAGACTACTATCAGCAATTATATGCCAATAAAACGGACAATGTGGAAGAAATGGACAAATTCTTAGAAAAGTACAACTTCCCAAAACTGAACCAGGAAGAAATAGACAATCTTAACAGACCCATCACAAGCACAGAAATTGAAACTGTAATCAGAAACCTTCCAGCAAACAAAGCCCAGGTCCAGATGGCTTCACAGCTGAATTCTACCAAAAATTTTGAGACGAGCTAACACCTATCCTACTCAAATTCTTCCAGAAAATTGCAGAGGAAGGTAAACTTCCAAACTCATTCTATGAGGCCACCATCACCCTAATGCTAAAACCTGACAAAAATGCCACAAAAAAAGAAAACTACAGGCCAATATCATTGATGAACATAGATGCAAAAATCCTTAACAAAATTCTAGCAATCAGAATCCAACAACACATTAAAAGATTATACACCATGACCAAGTGGGCTTTATCCCAGGAATGCAAGGATTCTTCAATATCTGCAAATCAATCAATGCAATACACCACATTAAGAAATTGAAAAATAAAAGCCATATGATTATCTCAATAGATGTAGAGAAGGCCTTTGACAAAATTCAACATCCATTTATGATAAAAACTCTCCATAAAGCAGGAATAGGAGGAACATACCTCAACATAATAAAAGCTATATATGACAAACCCACAACAAACATTATCCTCAATGGTGAAAAATTGAAAGCATTTCCCCTAAAGCCAGGAACAAGACAAGGGTGCCCACTCTCACTGCTACTATTCAACATGGTTCTGGAAGTTTTGGCCACAGCAATCAGAGCAGAAAAAGAAATAAAAGGAATCCAGATTGGAAAAGAAGAAGTAAAACTCTCACTGTTTGCAGATGACATGATACTCTACATAGAAAACCCTAAAGACTCCACCAGAAAATTACGAGAGCTAATCAAAGAATATAGTAAAGTTGCAGGATATAAAATCAACACACAGAAATCCCTTGCATTCCTATACACTAATAATGAGAAAGTAGAAAAAGAAATTAAGGAAATAATTCCATTCACCATTGCAACGAAAAGAATAAAATACTTTGGAATATACCTACATAAGGAAACTAAAGACCTATATATAGACAATTATAAAACACTGATGAAAGAAATAAAAGAGGACACTAATAGATGGAGAAATATACCATGTTCATGGATTGGAAGAATTAACATAGTGAAAATGAGTATACTACCGAAAGAAATCTACAGATTAAACACAATCCCTATCAAGCTACCAGTGGTATTTTTCACAGAGCTAGAACAACTAATTTCACAATTTGTATGGAAATACAAAAAACCTCGAATAGCCAGAGCAATCTTGTGAAAGAAGAATGGAACTGGAGGAATCAACCTGCCTGACTTCAGTCATCAAGACAGTATGGTACTGGCACAAAGACAGAAATATAGATCAATGGAACAAAGTAGAAAGCCCAGAGATGAATCCACACACCTATGGACACCTTATCTTCTACAAAGGAGAAAAGAATATACAGTGGATTAAAGACAATCTCTTTAACAAGTGATGCTGGGAAAACTGGTCAACCACTTGTAAAAGAATGAAACTAGAACACTTTCTAACACCATACACAAAAATAAACTCAAAATGGATTAAAGATCTAAACGTAAGACCAGAAACTATAAAACTCCTAGAGGAGAACATAGGCAAAACACTCTCCGACATAAATCACAGCAGGATCCTCTATGGCCCACCTCCCAGAATATGGAAATAAAGCAAAAATAAACAAATGGGATCTAATTAAAATTGAAAGCTTCTGCACAACAAAGGAAAGTATAAGCAAGATGAAAAGACAGCCTTCAGAATGGGAAAAAATAATAGCAAATGAAGCAACTGACAAACAACTAATCTCAGAAATATACAAGAAACTCATGCAGCTCAATTCCAGAAAAATAAACGACCCAATCAAAAAATGGGCCAAAGAACTAAATAGACATTTCCCCAAAGAAGACATATGAATGGCTAACAAACACATGAAAAGATGCTGAGCATCACTCATCATCAGAGAAATGCAAATCAAACCCACAATGGGGTACCATTTCACACCAGTCAGAATGGCTGCTATCCAAAAGTCTACAAGCAATAAATGTTGGAGAGGGTGTGGAGAAAAGGGAATCCTCTTACACTGTTGGTGGGAATGCAAACTAATGCAGCCACTATGGACAACAGTGTGGAGATTCCTTAAAAAACTGGAAATAGAACTGCCTTATGACCCAGGAATCCCACTGCTGGGCATACACAGTGAAGAAACCAGAATTGAAAGAGACACATGTACCCCAATATTTATCACAGCACTGTTTATAATAGCCAGGACATGGAAACAACCTAGATGTCCATCAGCAGACGAATGGATAAGAAAGCTGTGGTACATATACACAATGGAGTATTACTCAGGCATTAAAAAGAATACATTTGAATTAGTTCTAATGAGGTGGATGAAACTGGAGCCTATTATACAGAGTGAAGTAAGCCAGAAAGAAAAACACCAATACAGTATACTAACACACATATGTGGAATTTAGAAAGATGGTGATGATAACCCGCTATGCGAGACAGCAAGAGACACAGATGTATAGAGCAGACTTTTGGACTCTGAGGGAGAGGGTGGGATGATTTGGGAGAATGGTATTGAACCTTTTATACCATCATGTAAAAAACGAATTGCCAGTCTATGTTCAATCCAGGATGCAGGATGCTTGGGGCTGGTGCACAAGGATGATCCAGGAGAGATATGGGGTGGGAGGGGGGAGGGGGGTTCAGGATTGGGAACTCATGTACACCCGTGGCTGATTCATGTCAATGTATGGCAAAACCAATACAGTATTGTAAAGCAAAATAAAGTAAAAAGAAAAAAAATTCTAGTATATTTATAAAGCCATGTTTACCATGTGTTTTTCTTCAAAGCAGCAACCCCAAGATTTGTTTGTGGCATATGCACAAAATAATGGTGTTTGAACATCACACTGGAGGAAAATAGACCATACTCTTCATGGTCACAGGGCCTGGTATTAGGCTGCCTGACTCTGTATTGCCATCTTCAAGAATGAGAGGATCAGTCATTGTCTAAGTATTCCTGTAACCCATTTTTTGTTTATCAAGTGAGAAAATCTGCATTAAAATATCTGGTTTAGAATGAACAAATATTTTAGAATGAACAAAATATTTGTGATTAACACATGAATTTAAGAACTACTAAAAGTTCAGTGATGGAGGAGATATGATTCAGGTACTAAAAGGATCAGTGCAAAGAGTGTTGGCCCCTGCTCCTGTGGTATTTATATTAGCTCTGGGTAAAAGAGATATAGCTGAAAGTTATTGAAACCAGTTACATGAAAATTCCCATGTATACACTCTCGGTCTTTATGGAAGGTACCTTTGCTCATGAATAAAACAGTTCTATCAAATTGTTCACATATGTCACATAAATTTGTCCTGAAGCAACAAAAGAAATCAAAAGAATTGCACTTTTAAGAGGCACTGTTAGAACGTTAATACCTAAATTGCATAATTTTCTCAAATCACTACTGATTTCCACTTTTCCTTTATCCTTGAATAAGTGCTCTAACAATAAGGTCTCTGTTCTTTATTTTTGCTTTTGTTTCCTTTGCATGAGCAGGAAGGTAAAAAAGTATTATAATTTTGTGACAAGAGTATTCTGGCTATTTTTTCTTCTAGGAATTTTACAGTTTTCAGTGTTACATTTTGGTGTTCATTCCATTTTGGGTTTATTTTTGTACATGGCATGAGAAATGTTCTAATTTCATTCTTTTATATATATCTAGTTTTCCCAACATCACTTGTTGAAGAGATTATCTATTCTCCATTGGATACACTGGTCTCCTTTGTAGTAGATTAATTGATCATAAGTGCAAGGATTTATTTCTAGGCTCTCTATTCATTTTCTTTGAGTTATGTATCTGTTTTTGTGCCAGTACCATACTGGTTTGATTACTATAGCATGCAAAGAGTTGACTCATTGGAAAAGACTCTGATGTTGGGAGGGATTGGGGGCAGGAGAAGAAGGGGATGATTGAGGATGAGATGGCTGGGTGGCATCACTGACTACATGGGCGTGGGTCTGGGTGAACGCCAGGAGTTGGTGATGGACAGGGAGGCCTGGCATGCTGTGATTCATCGGGTCGCAAAGAGTCGGACATGACTGAGCAACTGAACTGAACTGAACTGTGATATATTCTGAAGTCGAAGAGAATGATACCTCTAGCTTCATTCGTTTTTCTCACAATTGCTTTGACAATTCAGGGTTTAAGTGAGTTTCTGTGAATTTTAGGATTATTTATCCCAGTTCAGTGAAAAAATAGCATGGATATTTTGATAGGGATTGCATTGAATATGTATATTGGTTTCATTAATATTGGCTTACTAAAAATATTTATTCTGATTCATGAACATGGATATTTTTTCATTGATTTGTATTATTTTTAATTTCCTTCATCAATGTCTTATAATTTTCTGAGTATAAGACTTTTACTGCCTTAGTTAAGCTTGTTCCTAGATACTTTATTCTTTATGATGCCATTGTAAATGAGGTTGTTTTCTTTCTTTTTGTTTCTGATATTGATAAATAGAAAAGCAGCAGTTTTCTGTATATTCATCTTCTATCTTGAAATTTTGCTGAATTTGCTGACTTGTTCTAACAGATTTTGGTGGAGAATTTTAGAATTTTCTAAATATAGTATCATGCTATCTGTAAATAGTGACATTTTTATTTCTTTCCTTTCAATTTGGATGCACTTATTTATTTATTTTTCAGTTGTTAAATTACTTTTAAAATATAAATTTATTTATTTTAATTGAAGGCAAATAATTATAAATATTGTATTGGTTTTGCCATACATTGACATGAATCTGGCATGGGTGTACATGTGTTCCCCATCCTGAACCCCCATTCTGCATCCCTCCCCATACCATCCCTCAGGGTCACCCCAGTGCACCAGCTCCAAGCATCCTGTATCATGCATGAAACCTGGGCTGGTGATTCGTTTCATATATAATAATATACCTGTTTCAATGCCATTCGCCCAAATCATCCCACCCTCGCCCTATCTGGTAGAGTGCAAAAGGCTATTGTATACATCTGTGTCTCTTTTGCTGTCTCTCATGCCATCTTTCTAAATTCCATTATAGACCCATTATTATACTGTATTTGTGTTTTTCTTCTGGCTTACTTCACTCTGTATAATAGGCTCCAGTTTCATCCACCTCATTAGAACTGATTCAAATGTATTCTTTTTAATGGTGAGTAATATTCCATTGTGTATATGTACCACAGCTTTTTTATCCATTCATCTGCTGATGGACATCTAGGTTGCTTCCATGTCCTGACTACTATAAACAACACTGCAATGAACATTGAGGTACATGTGTCTCTTTAAATTCTGGTTTCCTTGGTGTGTATGTCCAGAAGTGGGATTGCTGGGTCATATGGCAGTTCTATTTCCAGTTTTTTAAGGAATCTCCACACTGTTCTCCATAGTGGCTGTATTAGTTTGTATTCTCAGCAACAGTATAAGAGGGTTTCCTTTTCTCCACACCCTCTCCAGCATTTATTGCTTGTAGATATTTGGATAGCAACCATTCTGACTGAAATGGTACCTCATTGTGGCTTTGATTTAAATTTCTCTGATAATCAGTGATATTGAGCATTTTTTCATGTGTTTGTTAGCTATCTGTATGTCTTCTTTGGAGAAATGTTTCTTTAGTTCTTTGGCCCAGTTTTTGATCTGGTCGTTTATTTTTCTGGAATTGAGCTGCAGAAGTTGCTTGTATATTTTTGGATTACTTATTTGTCAGTTGCTTCCTTTACTCTTATTTTCTCCCATTCTGAAGGCTGTCTTTTCATCTTGCTTAAAGTTTCATTTGTTGCGCAGATCTTTGAATTTAATTAGGTCTCATTGTTTATTTTTGCTTTTATTTCCAATATTCTGAGAGGTGGGTCATAGAGGATCCTGCTGTGGTTTATGTCAGAGAGTATTTTGCTTATGTTCTCCTCTAGGAGCTTTATAGTTTCTGGTCTTATGTTTAGGTCTTTAATCCATTATGAATTTATTTTTGTGTATGGTGTTGGAAAGTGTTCTAGTTTCATTCTTTTACAAGTGGTTAATCAGTTTTCCCAGCACCACTTGTTAAAGAGATTGTCTTTAATCCATTGTATATTCTTGCCTCCTTTGTAGAAGATAACGTGTCCATAGGTGTGTGGATTTATCACTGGGCTTTCTACTTACTTCCTTTGAACTATATTTCTGTCTTTGTTCCAGGACCATACTGTCTTGATGACTGTGGCTTTGTAGTAGAGACTGAAGTCAGGCAGGTTGAAATCTCCAGTTCCATTGTTCTTTCTCAAGATTGCTTTGGCTATTCAAGGTTTTTGTATTTCCATACAAATTGTGAAATTATTTGTTCTAGCTCTGTGGAAACTATCATGGATAGCTTGATAGGGATTGCATTGGATCTATAGATTGCTTTGCATATTATTCTCATTTTCACTATATTGATTATTCCAACACATGAACATGGTATATTTCTCCAACTATTAGTGTCCTCTTTGATTTCTTTCACCAGTGTTTTATAGTTTTCTATATACAGGTCTTTTGTTTCCTTAGGTAGATATATTTCTAAGTATTCTATTCTTTTCTTTGCAATAGTGAATGGAATTGTTTCCTTAATTTCTGTTTCTGTTTTCTCATTGTTCGTGTATAGGAATGCAAGAGATTTCTGTGTGTTGCTATTATATCTTGCCACTTTACTATATTCATTGATTAGCTCTAGTAATTTTCTGGTGGAGTCTTTAGGGTTTTCACATAGAGGATCATATCACCTGCAAACAGTGAGAGTTTTACTTCTTCTTTTCCAATTTGGATTCCTTTTATTTCTTTTTCTGCTCTGCTTGCTGTGGCCAAAACATCCAAAACTATGTTGAACAGTAGTGGTGAGAGTGGGCACCCTTGTCTTGTTCCTGACTTTAGGGGAAATGCTTTCAATTTTTCACCATTGAGGATAATGTTTGCTGTGGGTTTGTCATATATAACTTTTGTTATGTTGAGGTATGTTCCTTCTATTCCTGCCTTCTGGAGGGCTTTTATCACAAGTGGATGTTGAATTTTCCCAAAGACTTTCTCTGCATCTAGAGATAATCATGTGGCTTTTTTTTTTTTTCAATTTGTTAATGTGGTGTATTATATTGATTAATTTTTAGATATTGAAGCATCCTTGCATGCCTGGGATAAAGCCCATTTGGTCATGGTGTATGATCTTTTTAATGTGTTGTTGGATTCTGATTGATAGAATTTTGTTACGGATTTTTGCATCTATGTTCATCAGTGATATTGGCCTGTAGGTTTCTTTTTGTGGCATCTTTGTCAGGTTTTGGCATTAGGGTGATGGTGGCCTCATAGTATGAGTTTGGTAGTTTACCTACCTCTGCACTTTTCTGGAAGAGTTTGAGTAGGATAGGCGTTAGCTCTTCTCTCAATTTTTGGTAAAATTCAGCTGTGAAGCCATCTGGATCTCAACTTTTGTTTGCTGGAAGATTTCTGATTACAGTTTCAATTTCCGTGCTTGTGATGTGTCTTAAGATTTCCTATTTCTTCCTGGTTCAGTTTTGGAAAGTTGTACTTTTCTAAGAATTTGTCCATTTCTTCCAAGTTGTCCATTTTATTGGCATATAATTACTGATAGTAGTCTCTTATGATTCTTTCTGTTTCTGTGTTGTCTGTTGTGGTCTCTCAATTTTCATTTTTAATTTTATTGATTTTCTCTCTCTCTCTCTCTCTCTCTCTCTCTCTCTCTCTCTCTTTTGATGAGTCTGGCTAATGCTTTGTAATTTTATTTATCCTCTCAAAGAACCAGCTTTTGGCTTTGGTGATTTTTGCTATGGTCTCTTTTGTTCTTTTTGCATTGATTTCTGCCCTAATTTTTAAGATTTCTTCCCTTCTACTAATCCTTCATTTCTTCCTTTTCTAGTTGCTTTAGGTGTCGAGTTAGGTTTTTACTTAACTTTTTCCTTGTTTCTTGAGATAAGCCTGTATTGCTATGAACTTTCCCCTTAGCACTGCTTTCACAGTGTCTCACAGATTTTGGGTTGTTGTGTTTTCATTTTCATTCATTTATATGCATATTTTGGTTTCTTTTTTATTTCTTCTGTGATTTGTTGGTTATTTAGAAGCGTGTTGTTCAGCCTCCATATGTTGGAATTTTTAATAGTTTTTCTTCTGCAATTGAGATCTAATCATACTGCATTATGGTCAGAAAAGATGCATGGAATAATTTAAAATTTTTTTTCAATTTACCAAGGCTAGATTTATGGCCCAGGATGTGATCTATCCTGGAGAAGGTTCCATGTGTGCTTTAGAAAAAGATGAAATTCATTGTTTTGGAGTGAAATGTCTTATAGATATCAATTAGGTCTAACTGGGCCATTGTATCATTTAAAGTTTGTGTTTCCTTGCAAATTTTCTGTTTAGTTGATCTATCCATAGGTGTGAGTGGGGTATTAAAGTCTCCCACTATTATTGTGTTATTGTTTATTTCCCATTTCATACTTGTTAGCATATATCTGACATATTGTGATGCTCCTATGTTGGGTGCATATATATTTATAATTGTTATATCTTCTTCTTGGATTGATCCTTTGATCATTATGCAGTGTCCTTCTTTGTCTCTTTTCACAGCTCTTGTTTTAAACTCTATTTCATCTGATATAAGTATTGCTACTCCTGCTTTTTTTTTTTTTTTTTGGTCTCTATTTGCTTAGAATATCTTTTTTCAGACCTTAACTTTTAGTATGTATGTGTCACTTGTTTCAAGGTGGGTCTCTTGTAGACACCATATATAAGGGTGTTGTGTTTGTATCCATTCAGCCAACATTTGTCTTTTGGTTGAAGCATTCAACACATTTATGTTTATGGTAATTACTGATAAGTAATCAGGTTGTCATTTACTTTATTGTTTTGGGTTCGAGTTTATATACACTCTTTCTGTATTTCTTTTCTAGAGAAGATTCCTTAGTCTTTTTTTTTTTTTTTTTGGTCTCTATTTGCTTAGAATATCTTTTTTCAGACCTTAACTTTTAGTATGTATGTGTCACTTGTTTCAAGGTGGGTCTCTTGTAGACACCATATATAAGGGTGTTGTGTTTGTATCCATTCAGCCAACATTTGTCTTTTGGTTGAAGCATTCAACACATTTATGTTTATGGTAATTACTGATAAGTAATCAGTTGTCATTTACTTTATTGTTTTGGGTTCGAGTTTATATACACTCTTTCTGTATTTCTTTTCTAGAGAAGATTCCTTAGCATTTGTTAGAGAGCTGTTTTGCTGGTGCTATGGTTTTTCCTGTGGTCATGTACGGATGTGAGAGTTGAACTGTGAAGAAGGCTGAGCGCAGAAGAATTGATGCTTTTGAACTGTGGTGTTGGAGAAGACTCTTGAGAGTCCCTTGGACTGCAAGGAGATCCAACCAGTCCATTCTGAGGGAGATCAACCTTGGGATTTCTTTGGAAGGAATGATACTAAAACTGAAGCTCCAGTACTTTGGGCACCTTATGCGAAGAGTTGACTCATTGGAAAAGACCCTGATTCTGGGAGGGATTGGGGGCAGGAGGAGAAGGGCACGACCGAGGATGAGATGGCTGGATGGCATCATGGACTCAATGGACTTGAGTCTGAGTGAACTCCAGGAGTTGGTGATGGACAGGGAGGCCTGTCATGCTGCGATTCATGGGGTCGCAAAGAGTCAGACACAACTGCGTGACTGAACTGAACTGAACTGAATTCTCTCAGCTTTTGCTTGTCTGTAAAGCTTTTGCTTTCTCTTTTATATTTGAATGAGATACTTGCTGGGTACAGTAATCTAGGCTGTAGGTTATTTTCTTTCATCACTATAAGTATGTCCTGTCATTCTCACTTTAAGTATGTCCTGCCATTTCCTCCTGGCCTGAAGAGTTTCTATTCAAATATCATCTGTTAATCTTATGAGAATCTCCTTGTGTGTTATTTGTTGCTTTTCCCTTGCTGCTGTTAATATTTGTTCTTTGTGTTCGATCTTTGTTAATTTGATTAATATGTGTGTTGGGGTATTTTGCCTTGGGTTTATCCTGTTTGGGAATCTCTGGGTTTCTTGGACTTGAAAGATTATTTCCTTCCCCATTTTAGGAAAGTTTTCAACTATTATCTCAAGTATCTTCTCATGGTCTTTCTTTTTGTCTTCTGCTTCTGAGACTACTATGAATCGAATGTTGGGCATTTAACATTGTCCAGGAGGATTCTGAGATTGTTTTCATTTCTTTTAATTCATTTTTCATTTTTCCTCTCTGTTTCATTTATTTCTAATGTTTTATCTTCTACCTCACTTTTCTATTTTCTGCCTATGTTATTCTACTGTTGGTTCCTTCCAGAGTGTTTTTCATCTCATTTATTCCATCACTTCATGGGAAATAGATGGAGAAACAAGGAAACAGTGTCCGACTTAATTTTTGGGGGCTCCAAAATCACTGCAGATGGTGAATGCAGCCATGAAATTAAAAGATGCTTACTCCTCGGAAGAAAAGTTATGACCAACCTAGATAGCATATTCAAAAGCAGAGACATTACATTGCCAACAAAGGTGTGTCTAGTCAAGGCTATGGTTTTTCCTGTGGTTATGTGTGAATGTGAGAGTTGGACTGTGAAGAAAGCTGAGCACTGAAGAATTGATGCTTTTGAACTGTGACATTGGAGAAGACTCTTGAGAGTCCCTTGGACTGAAAGGCGATCCAACCAGTCCATCCTAAAGGAGATCGGTCCTGGGTGTTCATTGGAAGGACTGTTGCTAAAGCTAAAAATCCAGTACTTTGGCCATCTCATGTGAAGTGTTGACTCGCTGGAAAAGACTCTGATGCTGGGAGGGATTGGGGGCAGGAGGAGAAGGGGACGACAGAGGATGAGATGGCTGGATGGCATCACTGACTCGATGGACATGAGTCTGAGTGAACTCCGGGAATTGGTGATGGACAGGGAGGCCTGGCGTGCTGCAATTCGTGGGGTCACAAAGAGTCGGACACGACTGAGTGACTGAACTGAACTGAACTGAATTGCAATATTCATTATATATTGACTCTTTCTTATTTCTCCTAGGTCCTTGTTAAACGTTTCTTGCATCTTCTCAATACTTGTATTCAGGCTATTTATCTTTAACCACATTTGGTTTTCTAGATTTTGGATCATTTTCACTATTATTATTTGGAATTCTTTATCAGGTAGATTTCCTATCTCTTCCTCTTTGTTTGGCTTGATGGGCATTTATCCTGTTCCTTTAACTGCTGGTTATTCCTCAGCCTCTCCATCTTGTTTAGATTGCTTTGTTTGGGGTGGCCTTTCCTTATTCTGGCAGTTTGTGGGTTATTCTTTATTGTGGAGTTTCCTTGCTGTGTGTGGGGTTGGACAGGTGGCTTTTCAAGTTTTCCTGGTTAGGCAAGCTTGTGTTGGTGTTCTGATGGGTAGAGCTGAATTTCTTCTCTCTGCAGTGTGATGAAGTGTCTAGTAATTAGTTATGAGATGTCAGTGGGTTTGGAGTGACTTTGGGTAGCCTGTTTATCGAAGCTTAGGGCTATGTTTCTGTGTTTCTGGAGAATTTCTACGGTATGTCTTACTCTGGAACTTGTTGGCCCTTGGATGGTGCTTGGTTTCAGTGTAGGTATGGAGGCATTTGATGAGCTCCTATTAATTAATGTTCCCTGAAGTCAGGAGTTCTCTAGTGTTCTCAGAATTTGGACTTAAGCTTCCTGCTTCTGGTTTTCAGTCTTATTCTTACAGTAGCCTAAAGATTTCTCCATCTATACAGCATCATTGATAAAACATCTAGTTTAAAGATGAAAAGTTTCTCCACAGTGAGGGTCACCCAGAGAGCTTCACAGAGTTTCATGGAGAAGAGAAGATGGAGGAGGTAGATAGAACTGACCAGGAGGAGAAGAGGAGGAATCAAAAGAGGAGAGAGTAAGCTAGCCAGTAATCACTTCTTATGCACGCTCCACAATCTGGACTGCTGAGAGATGTTCAGAGTTATACAGAGAAGAGAAGAGGGAGGAAGGAGACAGAGATGGCCAGGAGGTTAAAGCGGGTAATCAAAAAGAACGAGAGAGATCCAGCCAGTAATCAGTTCCCTGAGTGTTCTCCACAATCCAGAACACACAAAGAGATTCACAGAGTTGTGTAGAGAAGAGAAGGGGGAGGGAGGAGATAGAGACAACCTGGTAGGGAAAAAGGAGTGTCCAAAGGGGTAGAGAGCTGTCAAGCCAGTAATCTCGTCCCAAGTAAAAATGGATACTGGAGATTGGGTTCTTAATGGTACAAAATTGATAACAAATACCAAAAAAAAAAAGATTAAAAATCTAGAGTAGAGGTTGGATTCTAAAAAATACAATATTAAGGAAAAAAAAATAAAGTCACCAAATTATAATATGTGTGTGTGTGTGTGTGTGTGTGTATGAAATTTGCTTTAAAATATAGGGTCTTTTTTTCTTGAAAAGTAATAGTAGGTTATAAAAATGAAAATTAAAGGAGTAACAGAGGACTTAAAATTAAAAAGTTAAAAAAATTAAGAATTATAATAGTAAAAATATATCTAGGACTTTCTCTGGTGTTGTTGTGGACAGTATGGGGTCAGTTCATTTTCAGATAGTTCTTTGATCAAGCTTATACTTCTCAAGATGTATAAGCCCCTTCCTAAGTAGTCGATACTAACTACAGGGTTTTAATCTATTGCACCTGTCACTTACAAGGCAGTTCCCTCTGTTTTAGCTTCTGTTTGCTGGTCTCTTCAGTGTCTAATTTCCACCCTGCCACAAGGGGGTGGTGGTGGACACTTTTTTAGGCTCACTTGTTCAGTCGTCCTGTGAGGAGGGAGGAACACTACAAACAAAAAACACTGGTGTGTGCTTGCAGTCTCTCAGCCACACTGGGTTTGTCCCCACTCATGGAGTGTGTGCTTTCCGTGTCTACACTGCTTAGGCTCTAGGTTGCTCTGCTGGGAACGGTCTGAGGCCAGCCCTGGGTTGTATGCATTTCCCAGGTCTAAGCTGCTCAGGTTCAGGTACTTGGGTACTCCTCAAAGATGCAGACATGGTTGGGCTTGCATTTTGTGCCCTTCCCAGGACTGAGCAGCTCAGGTGACCAGGTATTTCGCAAGTGAGGTCGCTGTGACTTATCACTTCCCCCTTCCCTGATGCTCCATTTTCTGGGTATATAACTGGCACACCTTCTCAGACAGTAGTCCACCATCCAGAATTCCAAGAAGTCTTGGTTAACAATGAAGCCTGCTTGCATTTTGTAGATGATGCCTCTCTGGGGCTGCAATTGCCCCCTTCCAGCTTTGGCTGCCCTCGCCTGCTTGTCTCCAGCAGTGGATGGGCCAGTCCACAGCTGGCTAGCTCTAGTCAGTCCTTTTTTCTGTGAGCGGGCCTGATGTTGTCTTGCTACTACTGCTGCTAAGTCGCTTCAGTGGTGTCCTACTCTGTGCAACCTCATAGACAGCAGCCCACCAGGCTCCCTCATCCCTGGGATTCTCCAGGCAAGAACATTGGAGTGGGTTGCCATTTCCTTCTCCAATGCATGAAAGTGAAAAGTGAAAGTGAGGTGTGGCTCAGTCGTGTCCGACTCTTAGCAACCCCATGGACTACAGACCACCAGGCTCCTCCATCCATGGGATTTTCCAGGCAAGAATACTGGAGTGGGGTACCATTGCCTTCTCCCAGGTATTGTCTTAGTGAAGTGAAGTCGCTCAGTCGTGTCTGACTCTTTGCAACCCCATGGACTGTAGCCCACCAGGCTCCTCGGTCCATGGGATTTTCCAGGCATGAATACTGGAGTGGGTTGCCATTTCCTTCTCCATTTAGGTATTGTCTTAGGTTAGGGCTTTTCACAGGGTAACTATCCCATAGTCTGATTTGCTATCTCAAGTTAGTTCCCTTAAATTACCCTTGGGGCATTCAGGCTCAGTCCTTACTCTAAGCAATGCAGCCTGTGCCTCCCTGCACATTCCCCGATTGCTAGTGGCGGATGCAGGCATCTGCACTGCTTCTCCTCTGGGAGTTAATGTTGGACACATAGTCTGTGGGTTTTAATTATTTATTTATTTTTCCTCCTGGTTATGTTGCCCTCTGAGGTTCCAAGGCTCACAACAGATTCTCCAGTGAGAGTGTTTCCTGGTGTTTGGAAACTTCTCTCTTTTGTAAGGCTCCCTTCCTGGGATGGATCTCCGTCCCTATCTCTTTTGTCTCTCTTTTTATCTTTTATATTTTTTTCCTACCTCCTTTCAAAGACAATGGGCTGCTTTTCTGGGTGCCTGGTGTCTCTGCTGGCATTCAGAGATTGTTTTGTGGAATTTACTCAGTGTTCAAATGTTCTTTTGAGGAATTTGTGGGGGACAAAGTGGTTTCCCCGTCCTTTTCTTCTGCCATCTTAAGACTGCCTCCCTGGATGCACTTATTTATGTTTCTTATCTAATTTCTGTGGCTAGAACTGAGAATACTGTGTTAAGTATTGAGAGTGGTTTATCTTGCTTCTGATTTCAGAGGAAATCTTTCAGCTTTTCAGTATTGAGTATGATGTTTGCTGTGGGGTTATTGTAAAAGTATTTTATTGTGCTGAGATATGTTTTCTTGATACTAGGTTTGATGACAGAATTTTTATCATATAAATAGATGTTGAACTTTCTCAAATCTATCAGATTGAGATGATCATGTGAGTTTTATTCTTCATTTTGTTTTTGTGATGTATCACATTGATCAGTTTATAGATATTGAAACATCTTTACATCCTTGGAATAAATTCCACGTTGTCTTGGTATTTAATCTTTTTTGAAAGGTGAAAGTGTTAGTCACTCAGTTACTAGCTTGTAGTGTTTTTCTCCTTTGTAGTGTCTTTGTCTGGTTTTGATATTAGAGTACTGGTGATCTTGTACTATAAATTTGGATGTGTTCCAATTTCTTCCATTTTTTTGAATAGTTTGAGAAGGATAGGTGTTATCTCTTCTTTGGTAGAATTCTCTGTGAAGCCATTCAGTCCTGGATTTTGTTTGCTATAAAACTTATTTTTTATTACAAATTCAATTTCACTGTAGTGATTGTTTTATTCAGATTATATATTTCTTCCTGATTCAGTTTGGAAAGTCATGTTTCTAGAAATTTCTACATTTATTCTAGATTGTCTAATTTGTTCATATATAATTGTTCATAGTATTTTATGATTTTTTTTGTATTGCTGTAGTAGTAGTGGTTATTTCTTCCTCCAATTCTTATTTTGTTTATTTGAGCCCTTTCTTTTTTTCCTTATTGAGTCTGGCTAAAAAATTATCATTTTTTTTTAATCTTTGCAAAATACATCTTGGTTTTATTGATCTTTTATATTTTTGTCTCTATTTATGCTTTCTGATTGCTATTATTTATTTCCTTCTCCTGGCTTTAGACTTTGTTCATCTTTTTTTTTTTAATTTCTTTATATGGTAGGTTATGTTGATACAGGCCTTTTGAGATAGGCCTATATCACTACAAATTTCACTCTTAGAACTGCTTCTGGTTTGTTTCACAGATTTTGGAAAGTTGTATTATTTTTTTTTTCATTTGCCTCAAGTTATTTCCTGGTTCTATATTTTATTTCTTCATTTATCCATTGATTTTCTAGTAGCATGTTGTTTACTCTACATGTGCTACTGTTTTTCACATTTTTCTTCCTGCAATTGATTTCTAGTTTCATACCAGGTTGTACAAACATTCTTGTTGTAATTTCTATACTGTTAAATTTGTTGAGACCTTTTTAGTGGCCTAGAATGTGAAATATGATGGCTACTCCATTTCTTCTAAGGTATCCCTGCCCACAGTAGTAGATATAATGGTCATCTGAGTTAACTTTACCCATTCCAGTCCATCTTAGTTCGCTGATTCCTAGAATGTTGACGTTCACTCTTGCCATCTCCTGTTTGACCACTTCCAATTTACCTTAATTCATGAACTTAACACTCCAGATTCCTAGACAATATTGCTCTTTACAGCATCACACCCTGCTTCTATCACCAGTTCCATCCACAGCTAGGTGTTGTTTTTGCTTTGGCTCCATCCCTTCATTCATTTTTGAGTTATTTCTCCACTGATCTCCAGTAGCATATTGGGCACCTACCGACCTGGGGAGTTCATCTTTCAGTGTCCAAACTTTTTGCCTTTTCATACTGTTCGTGGGGTTCTCAAGGAAAGAATACTGAAGTGGTTTGCCATCCCTTTCTCCAGTGGATCACATTCTATCATCCTGAAAGATGATGCTGTAAAAGTGCTGCATTCAGTATACCAGCAAATTTGGAAAACTCAGCAGTGGCCACAGGACTGGAAAAGGTCAGTTTTCATTCCAGTACCAGAGAAAGGCAATGCCAAAGAATGCTCAAACTACTGCACAATTGCACTCATCTCACAAGCTAGTAAAGTGATGCTTAAAATTCTCCAAGCCAGGCTTCAGCAATACATGAACCGTGAACTTCCAGATGTTCAAGCTGGTTTTAGAAAAAGCATAAGAACCAGAGATCAAATTGCCAGCCTCTGTGGGATCATCAAAAAAAAACAACAGAGTTCCAGAAAAGCATTTATTTCTCCTTTACTGACTATGCCAAAGCCTTTGACCGTATTGATCACAATAAACTGTGGAAAATTCAAGAGATGGGAATACCAGACCACCTGACCTGCCTCTTGAGAAATCTGTATGCAGGTCAGGAAGCAACCGTTAGAATTGGACATGGAACAACAAGCTGGTTCCAAATAGGAGAAGGAGTATATCTAGGCTGTATATTGTCACCCTGCTTATTTAACTTACATGCAGAGTACATCATGAGAAATGCTTAGCTAGATGAAGCACAAGCTCGAATCAAGATTGCCAGGAGAAATATCAATAACCTGAGATATGCAGATGACACCACCCTTATGGCAGAAAGTGAAGAAGACCTAAAGAGCCTCTTGATGAAAGTGAAAGAAGAGAGTGAACAAGTTGGCTTAAAGCTCAACATTCGGAAAACTAACATCATGGCATCCGGTCCCATCACTTCATGGGAAATAGATGGGGAAACATTGAAAACAGTTGCTGACTTTATTTGTTTGGGCTCCAAAATCACTGCAGATGGTGATTGCAGCCATGAAATTAAAAGACACTTACTCCTTGGAAAGAAAGTTATGACCAACCTGTATATTAAAAAGCAGACACATTACTTTGTCAACAAATGTCCATCCAGTCAAGGTTATGGTTTTTCCAGTGGTCATGTATGGATGTGAGAGTTGGACTATAAGGAAAGCTGAACACTGAAGAATTGATACTTTGGAACTGTGGCGTTGGAGAAGACTTTTTTTTTTTTTTTTTTTGAAGACTCTTGAGAATCTCTTGGATTGCAAAGAGATTCAACCAGTCCATCCTAAAGGAGAGCAGTCCTGGGTGTTCATTGGAAGGACTGATGTTGAAGCTGAAACTCCAAAACTTTGGCCACCTGTTGTGAAGAGCTGACTCATTGAAAAGACTCTGATGCTGGGAACGATTGAGGGCAGGAGGAGAAGGGGACAAAAGGGGATGAGATGGTTGGATGGCATAACCAATTCAGTGGACATGGGTTTGGGTGGACTCTGGGAGTTGGTAAGGGACAGGGAGGCCTGGCATGCTGCAGTTAAGATTCAACCAGTCCATCCTAAAGGAGAGCAGTCCTGGGTGTTCATTGGAAGGACTGATGTTGAAGCTGAAACTCCAAAACTTTGGCCACCTGTTGTGAAGAGCTGACTCATTGAAAAGACTCTGATGCTGGGAACGATTGAGGGCAGGAGGAGAAGGGGACAAAAGGGGATGAGATGGTTGGATGGCATAACCAATTCAGTGGACATGGGTTTGGGTGGACTCTGGGAGTTGGTAAGGGACAGGGAGGCCTGGCATGCTGCAGTTCATTGGGTCACAAAGAGTAGGACATGACTGAGTGACTTAACTGAACTGAACTGAATATGATCTATCCTAAAGAATATTCCATGTGCATTTGAAAATAATGTATATTCTACTCATTTTATATGAAATGTCCTGTAAGTGTTTCTCAAGACCAACTGGTTTATTGTGTCATATAAGACCACTGTTTCATTCTTGATTATCTATCTGGATGATCTGCTGATTGATATGAGCAGGGCATTAAAATCTCCTATCATTTTGATATTATTGTCAATTTCTTCCTTTGTGTCTCTAATGTTTACTTTATATTTAAGTGATCACATAATACACATGTATAGATGTATCAGTTCAGTTCAGTTCAGTTCAGTCACTCAGTCGTCTCCAACTGTTTGCGACCCCATGAATTGCAGCACGCCAGGCCTCCCTGTCCATCACCAACTCCCAGAGTTCACTCAGACTCACGTTCCTCGAGTCCGTGATGCCATCCAGCCATCTCATCCTCTATCATCTCCTTATCCTCCTGCCCCCAATCCATCCCAGCATCAGAGTCTTTTCCAATGAGTCAACTCTTCTCATGAGGTGGCCAAAGTACTGGAGTTTCAGCTTCAGCATCATTCCTTCCAAAGAAATCCCAGGGCCAATCTCCTTCAGAATGGACTGGTTGGATCTCCTTGCAGTCCAAGGGACTCTCAAGAGTCTTCTCCAATACCACAGTTCAAAAGCATCAATTCTTCGGTGCTCAGCGTTCTTCACAGTCCAACTCTCACATCCATACATGACCAATGGAAAAACCATAGCCTTGACTAGATGGACCTTAGTCAGCAAAGTAATATCTCTGCTATTGAATATGGTATTTAGGTTGGTCATAAGTTTTCTTCCAAGGAGTAAGCGTCTTTTAATTTCATGGCTGCAATCACCATGTGCAGTGATTTTGGAGCCCCAAAAAATAAAGTCTGACACTGTTTCCACTGTTTCCCCCATCTATTTCCCATGAAGTGATGGGACCGGACACCATGATCTTCATTTTCTGAATGTTGAGCTTTAAGCCAACTTTTTTGCTTTCCTCTTTCNTCATGGCTGCACTCACCATGTGCAGTGATTTTGGAGCCCCAAAAAATAAAGTCTGACACTGTTTCCACTGTTTCCCCCATCTATTTCCCATGAAGTGATGGGACCGGACACCATGATCTTCATTTTCTGAATGTTGAGCTTTAAGCCAACTTTTTTGCTTTCCTCTTTCACTTTTATCAAGAGGCTCTTTAGTTCCTCTTCACTTTCTGCCATAAGGGTGGTGTCATCTGCATATCTGAGGTTACTGATATTTCTCCTGGCAATCTTAATATCCTCTTATAATATTAATCTCTTTATCATATAAAGCTCTTCTTTGAATTGTATTTTAGACTCTTTATATTCTGCTTCATCTTATATGAATTTTGCTACCCAAACTTTCTTTTCATTCTCATTTGTATGAAGTATATTTTTTCATCCACTCACTTTCAGCCTGTGTTTATTTACATCTGATGTGAGTTTCTTGTAGGCAACACATATATAGCTTTTATTATTTTATTTTATTTAATCTTTTTCGCCACTTTAAATCTTGGGTTCCAGCATTTAATCCATTTACATTTAGCATAATTATGTATATTCTTATTGCCATTTTCTTAATTGTTTGGGGCTTGTTTATATAGGTCTTTTTTTCCCTTTCTTTTTTAATAAATAGTATAGAGACTGGTCTTGTTTATTCATTGAACCCACCCTATGTCTTTTTATTGAAGGAATAAGTACATTGAATTTAAAGCAATTGTTGATACATATATACTTACTGCCATATTAAAACTTGTTATCTGGTTGTTTTTGTAATTCTTCAGGGTTTTGTTTGTTTGTTTGTTTTAGCTTTTTCTCTTGTGGATTTATTATTTTCTTTAGTGGTGTGCTTGTGTTCCTTTATCTCTAGTTGTGTATCTATTGCATACTTTTGCTTTGTGGTCTTCATGGGGTTCATATATGTTCATCTATGACTATATCTGCTTCTCTTAGGCTACAGTCAGTTAAGTTCAAGCACATTCTTTAAAATCTTCCCTTTTTTTTTTAACTCCTCTCTTCTACTTTTTATTGTTATTATATCATATTTCTTATCTTCATGTTTATCTCAACAGTTTATTGTAGCTATAGTGGATTTAATTTTTTTGGTATTTTAATAAATATTCTACCATATTTAAGTGGTTGATCCACACTGTTTACTATGTATTTTCATTTACAAGTAAAATTTTTTTTTTCCTTTAAATTCTTACTTGGTGTTATAAGCTTTTCTTATCCACTTAGGAAAGACTCCTTTAATGCTTTATTTTAGATTCAATTTAATATTGATTAGTTCTTTTGGTTTTTGATTGTCTGAAAAGTTTTTTTTTTCTCTCTCTCTCTCTCTCCTTCAATTTTGAATGATAATATTGCAAGTAGATTCTCCTAAGTTGTAAAATTTCCTGTTTCAGTGCTTTATTATATGCCACTTCCTTCTGACCTATAATGTTTCTGCAGAAAACTCAGCTGATATCTTTTGGGCATTCCCTTGTATGTGGCAATTTATTCTTCTTTAGCTGTATTTAGAATTCTCTTTTTCTTTTAATTTTGGTATTTTAATTGTGATGTATGTGATATGGTTCTCCTTTAGTTTCTCTTATTTGGGGCCATTTGTAACTCCTGCACCAGGATATCTGTTTTCTTATTAATATTGGGAAAGTTTTCAGCCATGATTTCATCAAATACAATTTTGAATCCTTTCTCTCTCTCTTCCCCTTCTGGGATATCTATAATGCAGATATTAGTACTATTGATGTTCTCTCAGAGGTCCTTTAATCTGTCTCCATTTTTTAATTTGTATTTTTAGTTTTCCTTTATTTTTAATTGGAGAATAATTACAATGCTGTGTTGGTTTCTACCATATATCAACATGAATCAGCTAAAAGGCATACATACTCTCCCTCCTTGATCATCCTTCCAATCTCCCATCACTTTCCACCTCTCTAGGTTGTCACAGAGTACCAGCTTTGGGTTCCCTGTGTCATACAGCAAATGGTCACCATGCTTAGTCACTCAGTCATGTTGGACTCTTTGTGACCCCATGGACTGTAGCCTGCTAGGCTTCTTTGACCTTGGGTTTCTCCAGGCAAGAATACTGGAGTGGGTTTCCATGCCCTCCTCCAGGGGATCTTTCCACTGGCTCTCCATTTTTCATATGGTAATGTATACGTTTCTATACTACTCTCTCATCCCACCCTCTTCTTCTGCCACTAGGTCCAATACATCTTTGTCTCCTTTGCTCCCCTGCAAATAGAATCATCAGTACCATTTTTCTAGATTCCATAAGCATGCATTAATATACAATGTTTGTTTTTCTCTTTCTGACTTTCCTCTGTTCAATAGGCTTATTGGATTCATCCACCACATTAGAACTGACTCAAATGAATTACTTTTCATGGCTGAGTAGTATTCCATTGTGTATATGTACCACATCTTCTTTGTACTTTCTCCATCAATGGACATGTAGGTTGCTTCCATATCCGAGCTATTGTAAACAGTGTTGCAATGAACATTGGGATGCATATATACTTTTATATTATGATTTCCTTGAGATATATGCCTAGTAATGACATTGTTGGGTCATATGGTAGTTTAATTCCTAGTTTTTAAAGGACTCTCCATACTGTGCTCCATAGTGGCTGTATCAATTTGGATTCTCAACAACAGTACAAGAGAGTTCCTTTTCTTCACATCCTCTTTAGTATTTACTGTTTGTGGACATTTTGATGATGACCATTCTGACGGGTATGAGGTAATACTTCATTGTCATTGTGATTTGCATTTCCTTAATAATGAGCAATGTTGAGCATGTTTCCATGTGATTATTAGTCATTTGTATGTCTTCTTAAGAGAAACGTCTGTTTAGGTTTCTCCCATTTTTTGACTGGGTTGCTTGCTTTTCTGGTAGTGAGGTATATGAGCTGCTTCTGTATTTTGGAGTTTAGTCCTTTGTCAGCTGTTTCATTTGTTATTATTTTCTCCAGTTTTGAGGGTTGTCTTTTCAGTTTATAGTTTCCTTTGTTGTGCAAAAGCTTTTAAGTTGGATTAGATCCCACTTGTTTATTTTTGTTCTTATTTCCGTTATTCTAGGGGGTGCGGTCACAGAAGAATTCAATGTAACATATTAAAGAGTTTTCTGCTTATGTTTTGCTCTAAGAGTTTTATATTTTCTGGTTATACTTAGGTCTTCAATCCATTTTGAGTTTA
This sequence comes from Aepyceros melampus, assembly GCA_006408695.1. Classification (NCBI taxonomy): domain Eukaryota; kingdom Metazoa; phylum Chordata; class Mammalia; order Artiodactyla; family Bovidae; genus Aepyceros; species Aepyceros melampus. The sequence goes on from SJXQ01011729.1 coordinate 24,167, forward strand.
TTTTTGTGTATGGTATTAGGAAGTGTTCTGATTGCATCCTTTGACATGTAGTTGTCCATTTTTCCCAGCACTACTTATTGAAGACATTATATTTTATCCATTGTATGTTTGTCCCCATTGTCCCCTTTGTCAAAGATAAGTTGCCCAAAAGTGTGTGGAATTATCTCCAGGCTTTTTATCTTGTTCCATTTTTCATATTTAGCTTATGTTTTGCTCTAAGAGTTTTATATTTTCTGGTTATACTTAGGTCTTCAATCCATTTTGAGTTTATTTTTGTGTATGGTATTAGGAAGTGTTCTGATTGCATCCTTTGACATGTAGTTGTCCATTTTTCCCAGCACTACTTATTGAAGACATTATATTTTATCCATTGTATGTTTGTCCCCATTGTCCCCTTTGTCAAAGATAAGTTGCCCAAAAGTGTGTGGAATTATCTCCAGGCTTTTTATCTTGTTCCATTTTTCATATTTCTGTTTTTGTATCAATACCATACTATCTTGATGGCTGTAGCTTTGTAATATAGTTTTAAGTCAGGAAGATTGATTCCTCCAACTCCATTCTACTTCTTCAAGAATGCTATGGCTATTCAGGATCATTTGTGTTTTGATACAAGCTGAAAATTATTTGTTCTGGTTCCGTGAAAAGTACCATTGGTAGTTTAATAGGGATCATATTGAATCTGTAGATTGCTTTGAATAGTATAGTCATTTTCACAACATTAATTCTTCCTATTCAAGAACATGGTATATCTCTCTATCTTTTTGTGTTGTTTTACTTTTATCAGTGTCTTCTAGTTTTGTGCATACAAGTCATTTGCCTGTTAAGGTAGATTTATTTCTTAGTATTTTATTGTTTTATTACAATGGTGAATGGGGTTAATGGTTCATTATTATCCACTATTATTGTGTTACTGTTGCTTTCCTCTTTAAAAGTTGTTAGCATTTGCCTTATATATCAAGGTGTCCCTGTGTTAGGGCCATATATATTTACAGTTGTTATAGCTTATTTTTGATTGATCCCATGATCAATCCAATGTAGTGTCCTTCATTGTCTCTTATAACAGTCTTTATTTTACAGTATATTTTATGTGACATCAGTATTACTACTCTCATTTAGTTTTAATTTCCATTTGCATGGTTTATCTTTTCCAGATCTTCACTTTCAATCTGTATGTGTCCCTAGGTCTGAAGTGGGTCTCTTGAAGACAGTATATATAGGGGTCTTGTTTTTGTATGCATTCTGTGACTTTTGGTTGGAGCTTTCTTAGTCCAGTTACATTTAAGTTAATTATTGATATATTTGATCCTATTGCCATTTATTTTATTGTTTTGGGGTTTGTTTTTCTATGCTTTTTCTTGATTTTTTTTTTCCCTGTCTAAAGAAATTCTAAAGCTGGTTTAGTGTTGCTGAATTCTCTTATTTTTTGCTTGTCTGTAATAGTTTGGTTTCTCCTTTGGATCTGAATGAGATTATTGCTGGATAGAGGAATCTTGGTTGTAAGTTTTTCTCTCTCATCACTTTAAGTATATCTCCCATTTTCCTCTGCCCTGCAGAGTTTCTGTTGAAAGATCAGCTGTTAGCCTTATGGGGACCTCCTTGTATGTTATTAGCTATTTTTCACTTGCTCCTTTTAATATTAGTTATTTGTGCTTATTTTTTTATTAGTTTGATTAATAGGTGTTTTGGTCTGTTTCCCCTTGGTGTTATCCTGTATGGGACTCTCTGACATTGCTATATTTGGGTGGCTATTCCCTTGCCCATTTTAGGGAAATTTTCAGCTATATTATCCTCAAGTATTTTCCCATAACTTTTCTTTTTGTCCTCTTCTGGGAGTCATTTAATGTCTTCCAAAGGTCTCTGAGGCTGTCCTCATTTCCTTTTTATTTTATTTTATTTTTCTTTATCCTGTTATGTTTCAGTTATTTCCACCATTCTGTCTTTCAGATGGCTTATCAGTACCTCTGCTTCAGTTCTTCTGCTATTGGTTTCCTCTAATGAACATTTTATCTCAGTTATTCTGTTGTTAATTGAAGATTGCTTATTCTTTAAATCTTCTAGGTCCTTGGTAAACATTTCTTAGAACTTCTCAATTCATGCCTCCAGTCTATTTATCTTTCTCCATTTTGTTTTCAAGATTTTGGATCATCTTTACTATCATTATTCTGATTACTTTTCAGGTAGACTCCCTATCTCTTCCTCTTTTGTTTTCCCTGGTGGGTTTTTATCATGTACCTTTGCTGCTGAATATTTCTATCCCTTTTCATTTTGTTTACTTCACTGTGTTTGAGATCTTCTGTCTGTAGGCTAAAAGGTCATCATTCCTCTTAACTGTGGAGTCTTCCCTCATGGGTGGAGTTGGTCCAGTGCCTAGTGAAAGTTTCATTGTTGGGGGACTTGTGCCTCTGTTCTGGTGAATGAATCTGAGTCTTGCCTCTCTGAAAGGTAGTGCCTGGACCAGTAATGTGTTTGGGGCTGTCTATGGCCTTGATATGGCTTTTGACAGTCTTTCTGCATATAAGCAGCTTTGTTTTCCTTTTTTGCTAGAGCTTTGGTATGAGGTGTTTAGCATGGGAACTTGTGGGTCTTTGGGTGGAGCTTGGTCTTAGTTTTGAGATGGAGGCCTTCTGTAGGGCTCTCACCTATCAGTGTTTCATGAGTTTGGGAGTTCTCTGGTGATCCAAGTCCTGGACTCAAGTCTCCTACTTCTGAGGCTCAGCCCTAGCCTCTACTATAACACTGAGACTTCACAAGCCACACAGCAGCAGAGACAAAACTCCAAGACTAATGGTGAAATAGCACTCAACAGCCAAGAACATGCAATGAGATTCACACACTTACAAAGAGAAATAATAGATTTAAAATATGGGAAAAAATGGATGACAACAGGAGTCAAAAAGAAAGAGAGCAACCAAGCCAATAATCAAACCTAAGTGAAAAGAAATACTAAAATATCAGACTCTCAAAAACATAAAATCAAAAACAAAACATGAAAAGGAAACCTAAAGGGGGGGGGCGCCTAAGATGGTGAGGAATTGGACGGAGAGACCACTTTCTCCCGCACAAATTCATCAAAAGAACACCTCAATGCTGGGTAAATTCTACAGGGCAGCTTCTGAATGCGAGCAGAGGACATAAGGCATCCAGAAAAGCAGAACATTGTCTTCANTTCCAATTTGGTTTGGGCCTGTCTCTGATTGTAGGTCTCTGTTCTCTACCTAGACACAAGGGGATGAAAATAGAAGCTTATTATGGCTAACTCACATGTGTTGGGGAGAGGGAGGGGTACAGCAGTGCTAAATGGGGTTGTGGGCAATGCCCACTGAAAAGTTGTTGCTGAACCAAGAAAGATGCCAGGATTCTTGGTTTCCAGAAGAGAATTCAATCCAGGGCCAGAGATGAGACTTGATTGCTCAGACCTTTTGTGTAATAGTTTATTAAAATGTAAAAGAGATAGAGAAAGCTTCTGACATAGGCATTAGAAAGGGGCAGAAAGAGTGCCCCCTCACTAGTGTTAGCAAAGGAGTTATATACCTTTTAATTAGTTATTATAGTGAATCAAAAGAATGTCTGGAGATTGCAAAGATCTTACTAGACTCACTCCCATAATTTACATTTTAAAATAACAGAATTAGCCAGAAGGTTTTCAGGAAGGAGAAACTGTCCTCAAGCAGGATACATTGTTGTTATATAATCCTTGAAAGTGAAAGTGAAGTTGCTCAGTCGTGTCCGACTCTTTGCAACCCCATGGGCTGTAGCCTAGAAGGCTCCTCCCTCCATGGGATTCTCCAGGCAAGAGTACTGGAGTGGGTTGCCACTTTCCGACCCAGGGATTGAACCCGGGTCTCCCGCATTCCACGCAGACACTTTAACCTCTAAGCCATAATCCTTAGTACAGAGTTTAAACTGAGTTGTTTGTTGTGTAATCATCAGTTCAAAGCTTAAAGATAAAACCATTTTATGTGACTAACACCAAGGAATATAGAGGGAAAACAAAGTTTTCCCTTTCCTCCTCCTTTAGAAATCCAGACACCTCTCTCCTTGGAGACTCCCAGACTTCTTATCAACCTGCTTAGGAATTGACTCTCTCACCACCATGGCTGGAATCTGTAGGACGTAGCCACAATCTGAGGCAGGTCATGTGCTTTCTTAGGGGAGTTTGCCCCAGGTTGTGACACTTACTTGGCAGAGCGAGTATCTGGGACTCCCAACTGGGACCTGTAGGGGGTCACCACAGTCTAAGGCAGGTAGTGCCCTTCCTCAGGGGGCTTGGCCCCAGGTTGTGGAACCCTTAGCAAAGCCAAGCTGCTTGGGCTTCCAGGAAGACATAGGCAGCTACCCATGGCTACTCATAGCTTGGCACTAGTGGTGATTTCTGGGGCTAGGACTGTAGTGACCCTCTGCCTTCCTCCTCAGAGGCTCACACCAGCTTCTCTACCTCTGGAGCCACAGACCACAGCCAGTTCACCTCCACCTTTGGCATTCACCAGAGTGAGGTCCTTTGTTCTGTGAGGTCATGGAGTTAGAGCCTCTCCCATGGCTCTAACTATTTTTCTCTCTTGTGTACCAAGACTTTTCTCTGGCCTCCCTACACTCTGTCACTCTAGCCCCTGCAGAGTATCTTCACAACACTCAAGAATGATGCTTTCCCTGAGGTCCAGTCTCCAAAACCTGAGCCTCAGCATCTAGCCCTCACTTTCCAATATAGTGATCATGAGTGTGTGAGCCACTTCTCAGTTTGGAAGTGCTGTTCATCATGATCTCTGTGGTGTATTATCTCTATTTTGCCTTTTGAACGTGCATTGTTTCATTGCCTTCTGAGATTCTGAAGCTCTCCACTGACCCCACTTGTGAGGAGGTTTCCAAGTGTGCATAAAATTTTCCTCCCTTCCTCCCAGGGTACAAGTCCTCATCTCAAAAATCCTTTGTCTCCCCATCTCAAAAATTCTTTGTCTCCCTTTTTGTCTTTATCTTTTGCCATACCTCATTCTGTGGAGACTGATTTGCCTTTTTGGAAATCTGGGGTCATCTACTAGCTTTCAGATGTTCTATAAAAGTTATTCCATATGCAGATGAGTGTTGAATGTATTTATGGGAGAGTTTATCTCCCTTTCCTATTACTCTGCCATCTTGAAAGTCTCCCCAAACTGTCTTCATTCTTTATTTATTTTTCTCTTTGCTGTTTTGATTGTATGGTTTCCATTTTTCTATCTCCAGATCAAAAATGGACTATTGGTTTTTCCAGTAATCAGGTATGGATGAGCCAGACAATAAAAAAAGACTGAGTGCCAAAGAACTGATGCCTTCAAATTGTGATGCTAGAGAAAACTCTGGAGAGTCCCTGGGACAGCAAAGAGATCAAACCAATCAATTCTAAAGGAAATCAACCCTGAATATTCATTGAAAGGACTGAGACTGAAGCTGAAGTTCCAATACTTTGGTCACCTGATGCAAATAGTTAGCTTATTGGAAAAGACCCTGATGCTGGGAAAGATTGAACGCAGGAGGAGAGGGGGATGACCGATGATGAAATGGTTGGATGGCAGCACTGACTCAGTGGACCTGGGTTTGAGCAAACTCGGAAATAATGAAGGACAAGGAAGCCTGGACTGCTGCAGCCCACGGGGTTGCAAAGAGTCAGACAGGACTGAGCAGCTGAACAACAGTTGTTCCAGATAACTTATTCATTCTTCTCTACCACCTAGCCTGTTTTTAAATACTTCTGGTGTGTTTTTTTTCATTGCAGTTATTGTATTATCGAGCTCTGACTGATTGCTTTTAATATTTTAAAGTTTCTTGCTGAAATTCTTACTGTGTACTTCTATTTCTTCCCATGTTCAGTTACATTGTTACTGATACTGATACTTTGACCTCTTTATCTGGTAAATCATTCATCTCAGTTTCATTAGTTTTTTTTTTTTTCAAGTTTTTGTTCTTTCACTTAAATTCTTCTGACTTCCCAATTTGCTTAACTTTTACACTTTATGAAATTAAGTTAAACAATTCCTTATCCCAGTCTTAAAAGCATATCCTTGTGTGGGAACATCCCCATGCATTCTGCCTGTGGCAAGTAGTTTTGGTGAGAGAACTGGATCCAAAGTTAGTTAGCACCAATCATATCTTCTCCTAGGGTGTGCTGTTACTTATTGCTTTATTGAGTGATGGGGCTAGAGATGGAAGGGCTATAACCACATCAGAGCTAGGGTTTCTCCTATACTCAGTGCCCATTGCTTTGGGGTAAGTCCCAAAGGGCTGGACCAAAACCCCTGTGGTTTGAGTCCTAGTTGGCTCCATTCCCATTAAATGTGCACAAATCCCCCATCCTGACAATATGTTTGCCCTTGAGAGGAGCAGCACTGAAGCAAAGGGGCAAAAGTGAATTTCTGGTGTGGGCTGGGGCATGTACTGGGATGGTTCTGGCATGAGAGTCAGAGCTACAGACATCTTCCAATTCACCATCTCTGCAAGTGCTTGTAATGGATGCCAACTCCCTAATCAAGGGCAGTGCCATATCTGAGCTGGCTCTGTTCCCCACAACAAGTGTACATGCCTCAGCAATGGTCTCCTTTACTCTAGTAGGGAGCGAAACCAGAGCTAGAGGTGAGTGTGTGGTGAGGATGAGCACATGTTGGTACACAGGAAATCTGCCAGAAATTCAGTTTCAATCATCTTCCTCTGATTTGTTACCAGGAGTAAATAAGCATGTGTATACTTTTCAAGAGCAGAATCTCAGTTTCTTATATCCCTCCTGTAAGTCTCACCAGTTTCCAAACTAGGTAAGCCTACTCATCTTCCCAGCAGTGAAACCCAGGATTGGAGTGACCAATATGTTGTTCAAATGCTTTACCTCCCAGGGAGGATCTCCAAGCATAAAATTCTCTATTTTTTGTGTCCCCTGCTAGAGGCAAGTCCTGACGTGATCAAGTCTCTTCTCATCCTACCTAATTCCATGTGGATCTTTCTTTATAACCTTGGTTGTAGAAGAAGTTTCTTCCAATCATCAGTTTTTCGGGTTTGTGTGTGTGTGTGTGTGTGTGTGAGAATTGCTTTATATATAGATGTATTTTTGATGTTTTGCTTCACCAAAAATTATAAATACTAATATTTATTCTAATTGTCAATTATCTTTTAAAAATGTATCAAGACCTCCTTGGCCGGGCAGTGGTTAGGACTCCACACTTTCACTGCAAGGGGCATGGGCTCAATCGCTAGTGGGTGAACTAAGATTCCAAAAGTCATATGGCTCAACCAAAAAAAATTTTTAAAAATATCACAAAAAATGTATCCATATTGATGAGTATTCTAGGGTTTTTGCCTTTCTTTCCTTGATTACAACGTAGGACACAGATAGATGACAGATAGATAATTAAATAGATCAATATATAATAGAAGTCGTCTGCATATTTATATTTCAAGTGAGTCTAAATGAACATCAACCACTAGGGGGCAGTAGAAGATCAGAATGGGCAGAAATGTACAGGCTACAAATAGGATCCGTGATTTTACTGTGAGAGCAACTGAAAGAAATTTCTTAACACATCACTTTGGTGAAAAGGAGGAGCCCTGGACTGGTTTGAAGCACAGAAGAAGGTGGAGTCACAACTCAGAAACAATATCACTACACCTTTAAAAGTCTGAAATAAATAAGGAATTGGGCAATGTATTAAATGGTTTTAAGAAATGAACAGGAAGTAGATTTAGGAATCCAAATCTGAGATTAAATTGGTTTTGAGATTAATGATAAAATCAAAGTTACACTGAAATCCAAGCACGGATGAGGACATAATTAAATCAAGGTGAAGAAGTAAAATAGATCATTGGGCCGTGCAATGTTTTCCCAACACACTGTAAAGAGATACCACCACTTTTTACGACACTGTAAAAAGATACCATTATCATGTCTAAAGTAAAATCTAGGCAGATACAGTTTAAAGAATTCAGCACCTAGACATTTTTTCATATTATTCACGGGGACCTTAGATGAAATGGAATACCTCTCATAGTCAACAAAAGTATCCAAAATTCAGTAGTTGGGTGAAAATTTTAAAAAATCTGGGTTCATTTCAAAGGCAAACCATTCAAATCCAAGACTATGTCCCAACTACTAATGTGAAAGAAGCTGAAATGAACCAATCATATGAAGACATACAAGACATTCTAGAATGAACACCAAAAAAAAGAGATGTCCCTTTCATCATAAGGGATTGGAATGCAAAAGTAGGAAGTTGAGAGATACTCAGAATAACAGGCAAGTTGGCCTTGGAGTACAAAATGAACCAGGCAAAGATTAACAGAGTTTTGTCAAGAGAACACACTGGTCATAAATACACTCTTTTTCAACAACACAAGAGAAAACTCACGGAAATCTCATGGACATCACCAGATGGTCAATCCCAAAATTAGATTATGTTCTTTGCAGTCAAAGTTGGATAAGCTCTATCCAGTGAGGAAAAACAAGACCTGGATCTGAGTGTGGCTCAGATCATGACCTTCTTATTGCAAAATTCATGCTTCAGTTGAAGAAAGTAGGGAAAACCACTAAGCCATTCAGGTATGGCTTACAACAAAGATCTTATGATTGTACAGTAGAACTGACAAATAGATTAAAAGGACTAGATCTGCTAGAATGATGAACTGAAGAACTATGGACATAGTTTTATAACATTGTATAGGAGGTGGTGACCAAAACCATTCCAAAGAAAAATAAATGCAATAAGGTAAAAGTAGCTGTTTGAGGAGGCTTTAAAAAGAGTTGAGGAAAAAAGAGAAGGGAAAAACAAGGGAGAAAGGGAAAGATATGCTCAGCAGAATGCAGGGTTCCAGAGAATAACAAGGAGAGATAAGAAGGCCTTCTTCAGTATATACAGTGAAGAGAAATAGAGAAAAACAAGAGGATGGAAAAGACTAGAGATCTCTTCAAGAAAATTGGAGATATCAAGGGGATATTTCATGCAAGGATGTGAGAGGGTAACAGGCAGGAAGGACAGGGGTCTCCAAACGGAGGAATTAGCCTACAAGTGGCAGGAGGAAACAAACTAGCAGTATATTTTTTCTTCTCTATACAAATTTAAAAGGAGGTTTCTCTTAAAATATTGTGTTGCCATAATGACACCTGGTTTCACCTGAAGTTAACTATTCTCAAACCTGGAGATAACCAATGCATTTTTCTTATGGAAATGTTTGTCTTAAGCTATGCTAATGTATTATACATTTACCACAAACTCTGTCTTCAAGTCGGTTCTGCCAAATGGCTCAAAACCTACTTGACAAAACAGTATGTTATACTCAGATATTGTTCCCCAATCTATGTAAATGAAACTATTTGTATGGTGATCTTCCCTTCTTCAAGATTCAAGTTAATCAGTTTATGGCCCAGGATGAACCATTTGGTGCCGAGATTATCCCAAAATGCATCTTAGGGGTGAGGGGCCTGGTGCCATTCTGAGTTTTAAGACATTCCTTTCTTTTATTAACAGACTGCTAGTGACTATATAACATCCAGCTGAAGACTAACAGGGGGGTACTCTTTCTGCCCCCTTCTGATGCCTATGTCAGAAGCTTTCTCTATCTCCTTTATACTTTAATAAAACTTTATTACACAAAAGCTCTGAGCGATCAAGCATCGTCTCTGGCCCCGAATTGAATTTTTCTCCTCTGGGGGCCAAGAATCCCAGTGTCTTTGCGTGATTTGGCAACAGACTTTCAGATGGACATGTTAAAGGACAAAAGCAGTAAGGACCTGACACAAGCAAAAGACAGTAAGAAAAGTTGGCACAGATACATGGAAGAACTATGCAAGAAAGATCTTAATGATTTGGATAAGCACATGGTGTGGTTACTCACATAAAGCCAGCCATCCAGGAGTGTAAAGTCAACTGGGCCTTAGGAGGCACTACTATAAACAAAACTGGAGGAAGTGATAGAATTCCAGTTAAACTAATTAAAATCCTAAAAGACACTGCTGTTAAAGTGCTGCCCTCAATATGCCAGGAAATTTGGAAAACTCAGCAGTGGTCAAAGGACTGGAAAAGATCAGTTTTCATTTCAATTCCAAAGAAGAGTAATACTAAAGAATATTCAAACTATGGCACAATTAAGCTCATTTTGCATGCTAGTAAGGTTTTGATCAAAATCCTTCAAGCTTGTCTTCAGCAATACATGAACTGAGAACTTCCAGATGTAGAAACTGGCTTTCGAAGAGGTGGAGGAAACAGAGATCAAATTGTGAACATTTGTTGGACCAAGGAGAAAGCAAGAAAAGTCGAGAAAAACATCTACTTTTGCTTCACTGACTATACTAAAGTATTTGACTGTGTTTGTGCTTATACACAGTCAGTTGTGTATGAATCCTTTCAGTTCCATGGACTATACCCCACCAGACTACTCTGTCCATGGGATTTCCCCAGAAGGAATACTGGAGTGGCTTGCCATTTCCTTCTCCAAGGGATTTTCCTAACCCAGGGATATAATCCATGTCTCTCGCATATCCTTCATTGGCAGGTGGATTTATTTATTTATTTTTACCACTAGAAGCACCTGGGAAGCCTTAGGATCACAAAACAATTGTGGAAAATTTTTAAAGAGATTGGAATACCAGGCCATCTTACCTGTGTAGTGAGAAACCTGTATGTTGATTAAGAAACAACATTCAGAACCTGACATGGAACTGACTGGTTAAAAATTGGAAAATAAATATGGCAAGGCTGTATATTGTCACCCTGCTTCCTTCACTTATATGTAGAGAACATAATGTGAGATACCAGGCTGTATAAATCACAAGCTGAATTCAAGATTTTGGGGAATAATATCAACAGTCTCAGATATACAACTATGCTCTTTAACAGCGGAGAGTGAAAAGAAACTAAAGAGCCTGTTGATGAGAGTGAAAGAGGAGAGTGAAAAAGCTAGCTTGAAACTCAATATTTAAACAAAAATGTAAGATCATGGCATCAGGTCACATCACTTCATGGCAAACACAAGGGGAAAAAGTGTAAGCATTACACATTTTATTTTCTTGGGTTCCAAAATCACTGCAGACAGTAACTGCAGCCATAAAATTAAAAGACACTGGCTCCATGGAAAGAAAGTGATGACAAATCTACACAGAGTATGAAAAAGCAGAGACATCACTTTACTGACAGAGGCCTTTATAGTTAAAACTGTGTTTTTTCCAGGTAACCATGTATGAATGTGAGAGTTGGGCCACAGAGAAGGCTGAGCACTGAAGAATTGATATATTCACATTGTGATGCTGGAGAATACTCTTGAGAATCCCTTGGACTGCAAAGAGATCAAATAAGTCAATCTTAAAGGAAATAAAACCTGAATATTCATTGGAAGGATTGTGCTGACCCTGAAACTCTAATACCTTGGCCACTTAATGGGATGAGCTGACTCATTAAAAAAGACCTTGATCTTGGGCAAAAAAGAAGGAAAAAGAAGAAAGGGGAAGCAAAGGATGAGACGGTTAGCTAGTATCATCAATTCAATGGGCACGAATTTGAGCAAATTCTGGGAGATACTGGGGGACAGATGAGGAGTTTGGCCTGTTGCAATTCATGGAGTCTCAAATAATTGGACATGACATAGTAATTGAACAACAAGTATCTGATTTACAATATTGTGTCAGTTAAGGTATACAGCATAGTAATACAGTATTTCTGCAGATTATTTTCAATTATTAGTCATTATAAGATAAGGGATATAATTCCCTGTGGTATACAGTATATGCTTGTTGCTTATCTATTTTAAATATATGTATTATCTGTTAATCACATACTCCTAATTTGTCCCTTTCCTTTCCCTCTTTCCTTTAGTAAAAACTAGCTTATTTTCTGTTTCTGTAAGTCTGTTTTGCTATATATATATATATATATATATATATATATATATATTAGTTTGTATCTTTTTTGTTGTTGTTCAAAATTTGGAAAGTACATCAAGTCTGTATATTGTCATTCTGCTTATTTAACTTATATGCACAGTACATCATGTGAAATGCTGGATTGGTTGAATCACAAGCTGGCATCAAGACTGCCATGAGAAATATTGATAGCCTCAGATATACAGATAATACCGCTCTTATGGCAGAGAGTGAAGAGAAACTAAAGAGCCTCTTGATGAAAGTGAAAAAGGAGAGTGAAAAAAAAAAAGGCTTAAAACTCAACATTCAAAAACTAAGATCATGGCATCTGGTGCCATCAGTTAGTAGAAACTAGATGGAGAAACTATGAAAATAATGACAGACTATTTTCTTGGGCTCCAAAATCATTGCAGATGGTGACTTCAGCCATGAAATTAAAAGATGCTCACTCCTTGGGATAAAATCTATAACAAACCTAGCAGCATATCTAAAAGCAGAAACATTTTTTGTCAACAAAGTCCATATAGTCAAAGTTATGATTTTTTCCATTAGTCAAGTATTGATATGAGAATTGGACCATAAAGAAGGTGAAGCACTGAAGAATTGATGCCTTCAAACTCTAGTGTTGGAGAAGACTCTTGAGATTCCCTTGGACTGCAAGGAGATAAAACCAGTCATTCCTAAAAGAAATCTGTCCTGGATATTCATTGGAAGGACTGATGCTGAAGCTGAAGTTCCAATACTTTGGCCACCTGATGGGAAGGGCCAACTCATTGGAAAAGACCCTGATGCTGGGAAAGGTTGAAAGCAGGAGGAGAAGGGGACAACAGATAACAAGATGGTTGGATGGAATACAGATTCGATGGACATGAGTTAGAACAAGCTCTGGGAGGTGGTGAAGGACAGGGAAGTCTGGCATGCTGCTGTCCATAGCGTTACAAAGAGTAGGACACAACTGAGTGACTAGACAACAATATCTCTGCATGTAAGTTAAATAAGCACGGTGACAATATACAGCCTTGTCATACTCCTTTCCCAATTTTGAACCAGTCTATTGTTCTATATCTGGTTGTAACTGTTGCTTCTTGACCCAGTTTTTTGAGGGGACAAGTAAGGTGATCTGGTATTCACATCATTTTAAGAATTTTCCAGTTTGTTGTGATCCACACAGAGAAATGTTTTAGCATAGTCAATGAAGCAGAAGTAGATTTTTTTTCTGGAATCCTCTTGCTTTCTCTATGATCCAACGAATCATGACAATTTGATCTTTGATTCCTTCACCTTTTCTAAACAAAGTTTTTACTACTGAAGCCTAGCTTGAAAGATTTTGAGCATAAATTTACTACCATGCAAAATGAGCATAACGGTGTGGTAGTTTGAACATCCTTTGGCATCATCCTTCTTTGGGATAGGAATAAAAGCTAGCATTTCCCAGTTTGCTGGCCACTGTTGTTTTCCAAATTTGTTGACATATTGAATGCATCACTTTAACAGCATCATCTTTTGGGATTCTAAGTGGCTCAGCTGAATTCCATCATCACCACTAGTTTTGCTCATAGTAGTGCTTCCTAAAGCCCACTAGGCTTCACATCACAGGATATCCTGCTCCATGGGTGAGTGACCACATAATTTTGGTTATCCTGGTTAAGACCTTTCTCATATAATTCTTCTGTGTATTCTTGCCACCTCTTCTTAAATCTCTTCTTCCTCTGTTAGGTCCTTGCTCTTTATGTCCTTTATCATGCCCATTCTTGCATGAAATATTCCCTTGTTTTCTTCAATTTTCCTGAAGAGATCACTAATTTTTATCATCCTCTTGTTTTCCTCTACTTCTTTGCATTGTTTGTTGAAGAAGGCTTTCTTAGCTCTCCTTGTTATCATCTGGAACTCTGCATCTGATATATCTTTCGCTTTCTCTCTTATATTTTGCTCCTTTTATCCACAACTGTTTGTTAAGCCTCCTCAGACAACCATTTTGCCTTCTCACATTTCTTTTTCTTTGGGATGATTTTGGTCACTGCCTTCTGTACAATGTTACAAACTCCTTACATAATTCTTCAGGCACTTTCTCTACCAAATCTAATCCCTTAAATTTATTTGTCATCTCCACTGTATAATTATAAGGGGTTTGATTTATGTTATATCTGAATGGTCTAGTGGTTTTCCCTACTTTCTTCAACTTAAGCTTGAATTTTGCAATAAGGAGCTGATGATCTGAGCCACAGTCAGCTTCCGGTCTTGTTTTTGCTGACTGTATAGAGCTTATTCATCTTCATCTCCAAAGAAATATAATCAATCTGATTTTCATATTAAGCATTTGGTGATGTCTATGTGTATAGTAGTCTCTTTTGTCGTCTTTAAAGGGATGTTTTCTATGACCAGAGTGTCATCTAGATCAAACTCGGTTAGCCTTTGCCCCATTTCATTTTTGTATTGTAAGGCTAAATTTGCCTGTTACTCCAGGTATCTCTTGACTTCTTACTTTTGCAATCCAATCCCAATTATGATGAAAAATATATCTTTTTTTGTTTTGTTTTGTGGGGTTTTTGGTGTTAAATCTAGAAGTTCTTGTAGGTGTTCATGGAACCAGTTAACTTCAGCTTCTTTGGCATCAGTGGTTAGGGCATAAACTTGGATTACCTGTGATGTTCAACTGTTTGCCTTAGAAAGGAACTGAGATCATTCTGTCATTTTTGAAATTGCACCCAAGTAGTGCATTTCAAATCTTTTGTATACTATGAGGGTTGCTTAATTTCTAAGGGATTCTTGCTCAAAGTAGTAGATATACTGGTCATCTGAATTAAATTCACCAATTCACATCCATTTTAGTTCACTGATTCCTAAAAGATGTTGATGTTCACTCTTGACATCTCTAGCTTGATCACACCCAATGTACCTTAATTTATGGACCTAATATTCCAGGTTCCTATACAATATTATTTCTTTACAGCATCTGACTTTACTTTCACCACCAGATACATCCACAACTGAACATTGTTTCCATTTTGTCTTAGCCACTTCATTCTTTCTGGAGCTATTAGTAATTTCTCTCCACTCTTCGCCAATAGCATATTGGACACCTTCCAATCTAGGGTGGGGGGGGGTGCTCATCTTCCGATGTCATATCTTTTTCCCTTTTCATACTGCTCATGCTCATGGGGTTCTCACAGCAAGAATAGTGGTGTGGTTTGCCATTCCCTCTTCTGATGGGCTATGGTTTATCAGAACTCTCCACCACGACCCATCCATCTTGGGTGCCGCTGCATGTCATGGCTCATAGCCTCCTTGAGTTACAGAAACCCTTTCACCACAACAAGGCTCTGAAAAATGAAGGTGTGTGTACACACACACACACACACACATACACACACACATACTGCTATATTAAAACCTTATGTTAATTGCAAACAACAAATATACAATAGATGCATATACATAAAAGAAAAGGGAATCCAAGCACAACATTAAAGTGAGTCATCAAATCATAAGAGAAGAGGATAAAGGAGGACAGGAAGAAAAAAGACCTAAAAGACAAATGGAAATAATTTTCAAAGTGACAATAAAAACATAATATTGATAACTACCTTAAAAGCAAGCAGATTATGAGCTCCAACCAAAAGACAAAGACTGGTTGAATTTATATAAATAATATATATGCTTATCTATATACTGTGTACAAAAGGCCCACATCAGATGCAGAATACATACAGATTCAAACTAAAGAGTTCAAAACAGGTATTGGCTATAAATGGAAATCAAAAGAAAGCTGGAGTAGCAGTACTAAAACACAATAGATCTTAAAATAAAGAATGATACAACAGACAAAGAAGCACACCACCTAATATTCAAGGAATCAAGCCAAGAAAAAGATATAATAACCATAAATATATATGTACCCAACATAGGAACACCTCAATATATAAGATGAATGCTAACAGCCATAAAAGAAGAAATTGACAGCAAGACAATAATAGTGAGGGACTTTACCCCCACTTTCACCAATGGACAGATCATCCTGACAGAAATTCTGCAAGGAAACACAGGCCTTAAATAACACATTAGACCAAATGAATTTAAGTGATATTTATTGAGCATTTCATCTGAAAGCAGCAGAACACACATTTTTTTCTCAAGAAAAAGCTTTTGACAAATTAAAGAAAAATTTTTGATTAAAAAAAAACTGTTCAGAAAGTGGACATAGAGGGAAGTTACTTCAACATAATAAAGGCCATATATGAAAAATAGTTAACATCATACTCAACAGTGAAAATACCAAATCATTTCTATTAATATCAGGAACAAGACAAGGATGTCCACTTTGACTATTTTTATTCAACATAGTTTAGAAAGTATTAGCCATGAAAAAAGTGACAGAATTTATTTTCTTGGGCTCCCAAATCACTGCAGATGGTGACTGCAGCCATGGAATGAAAAGATGCTTGCTCCTTGGAAGAAAAGCTATAACAAACCTAGAAAGCATATTATAAAACAGAGACACTACTTTGCTGACAAAGGTCCATATAGTCAAAGCTACGGTTTTTCCAGTAGTCATGAATGGATGTGAGAGTTGAATCATAAAGAAAGCTGAGTGCTAAGCATTGATGTTTTTGATCTGTGGTGTTGGAGAAGACCCCTGAGAACCCCTTGGACTGCAAGATCAAACCAGTAAATCCTAAAGGAAATCAGTCCTGAATATTCACTGGGAGGACTGATGCTGAAGCTGAAGCTGCTATCCTTTGGCCACATGATGTGAAAAACTGACTTATTAGGAAAGACCTTGATGCGTGGGAAGACTGAAAGTAGGAGGAGAAGGGGATGACAGAGAAAGAGATGGTTGAATCCCATCACTGACTTGAACACATGTTTGAGCAAGCTCCAGGACAAGATGAAGGACAGGAAGGTCTGGTGTGCTACAATCCATGGGGCTGCAAAGAGTCAGACATGGCTTAGTGACTAAACTGAGCTGAGCCATGGTAGTCAGGAAAGAAAAAGAAGTAAAGGGAATCCAGATTGGAAAAGAAGAAGTAACATTGTCACTGTTTGCAGATGACATGCTACTCTACATAGAAAATCTTAAAGATGCTACCAGAAAACTACTAGAGTGCATCAGTAAATTCAGTAATATTGCAGGATTCAGAAATAATACACAAAAACCAACTGCATTACCATGCACTAGCAACAAAAGAAAGAAAAATTAAGGAAACAATCCCATTTACTATCACATCAAAAATAATGGAATGTGTTTGGATAAATCTACCTACTGTGGCAGAAAAACCTGTACTCCAGAAACTATATGACACTATTGAAAGTAATCAAAGATGATACATACAAACAGAGAGATATACTACATTCTTAGATTTGAAGAATCAATATTCTGTAAATGACTCTACTTCTCAAGACAAACTTCAGATTCACTTCAGTCCCTGTTAAATTACAAATGATATTTTTCACAGAAATAGAACAGAAAATCTTAAAATTTGTATGGAGCCACAAAAAATACCAAATAGACAAAGAAAACTTGATAAAGAAAAATAGAGCTGGAGGAATTAGGCTCCCTGAATTCAGACTATGTGATAATCAACATAGTATAGTACTAGCATAAAAACAGACGTATCATCAATGGAATAAGATAGAAAACCCAGAAATAAACCCATACAGCTGTAGTCAATTAATCTATGACAAATGAGACTAGTATTCAATAGAGAAAGACACTCTCTTCAAAAGATGATCCTAAGAAA
The DNA here is from genome assembly GCA_006408695.1 of Aepyceros melampus. NCBI lineage: Eukaryota > Metazoa > Chordata > Mammalia > Artiodactyla > Bovidae > Aepyceros > Aepyceros melampus. Next base: position 41,765 of record SJXQ01011729.1, read on the forward strand.
ACTGTACAACTACATGTAAAAGAATAAAATTAGAATGGTTTCTAACACTATGCACAAAAATAATCTTAAAATGAATTAATAACCTAAATTTAATACCAGATAATCTCTTAAAGGAAAACATGGGCAGAACAGTCTTTGACATAAATCACAGCAATATCTTTTCAATCCATGTCCTAAAGTAACAGAAATAAAAGCAAAAATAAATGAATTAATATTAATTAAAATAAAAAAAATACAGTGAAGAAAATTACAAACAAAGCAAAAAGACAACACACCAAATGGGAGAAAATATTTGCAAACAATGTGACCTACAAGAAATTAATCTCCAGAATATACAGAGAGACCACATTGCTCAATAAAGTACAAACTCAATCAAAAAATTATCAGAAAATCTAAAACATTTGTCCAAAAAGACATACAGCTGGCCAAAGAGTACATGAAAATATGTTCAGGATCACTTATTATTAGATAAATGGAAATAAAATCTGCAATGAGATATCACCTCAAACCAGTCAGATTATCCATCATCAAACAAAGAATCTATGAACAATAAATACTGGAGAGGATGTGAAGAAAAAGGGAACCCTTCTACACTGTTGATGGGAAAGTAAATTGGTACAGCCTCTATGGAGAACAGTATGAAGTTTTCTTTAAAAACTAAAAATATAACTACTATATGATCCAGAAACTCCATTCCTTGGCAAATATTTAGATAAAACCATAATTCAAAAAGATACATGTACCACAATATTTACAATAGCCAAGTCACTGAAAGCAACCAAAATATCCATTGAAAAGATTAATAAAGATGTGTTACATATTACAATGAAATTTTACTCAGCTGTAAAAAGAATGAACCAATGCTTTCTGTAATAATATGAATGGATCTAGTATCATGATAGTGGATTTCACAAAGCAAAAACCTACAGTAGGTACTAAAATTATAATTAGAAAGAAATCACACTATGGAAAATTATGGATCACAATGAAGCACTGTTTCAGAGGAAGAAAGGAGCAAGGAAACTATAAAATAGCCAACAAATTATGAGATGGTGCTAGTAAGGCTTGATTTATCAATAGTTACTTTAAATGTAGATGACTAATCTCAAGAGGTAATGTAACCAAATGAATAAAAAAAAGACACAACTATATGTTGCCTACAAGAGACTCACTTTAGCTTTAAGGGCACACATGGTCTTAAACTAAAGGGATAAAAGAAAAGGTATTTCATGCAAATGGAAAGCAAAATAAAACAGATATAATTATGTTAGACAAAATAAACTTTAAGTCAAAACTGTTACAAGAAGCAAACATAGTCATTATATAATAATAATAATAATAAAGACATCAATGCATCAAGTGGGTATAACCTGTGTAAACATGTAAAGACATCAATGCATCAAGTGGGCATAACCTGTGTAAACATGCATTCATTTGATATAGGAATATTTAAATATATGAAGAAAATATTAAGAAAATTGAAGTGAGGAAAATAGGCAGCAGTAGTGAAATTTCAGGGAACTTCAATACCTGCTTTCAACAATGGATAAGCCACTAGGCAGAAATTCAATAAGAAACAGAGATTTGAATAACTCATGGCATAAGGATATAACAAACAGATAAATACAAACACACAGGTCAATAGCACGTGGGACATTTTCCAAAACATTCTCCATATTTTACTAAGACACAATAAGAAGTATTAACAAATTTGAGAAAATTGAAATTATATCAAGTCTCTTTTTAATCACAATGATATAACTAGAAATCAACAGAAGGACATTTTTAAAAATTTTATTTATTTATTTTAATTGGAGCCTAATTACTTTACAATATTGTAGTGGTTTTTGTCATACATCGACATGAATCAGCCATGGGGGCACATGTGTTCCCCATCCAGAAACCCCCTCCCACCTCCTTCTCATCCCATTCCCCAGGGTCATCCCAGTGTACCAGCCCTCAGCACCCTGTCTCATGCATCTAACCTGGACCAGCAATTCACTTCACATATGATACTTTCAACACTACTCTCTCAAATCATCCGACCCTCGCCTTCTCCCACAGAGTCCAAAGGACTGTTGTTTATGTCTGTGTTTCTTTTGCAGTCTCGTATATAGGGTCATTGTTACCATCTTTCTAAATTCCATATATATGTTAGTATACTGTATTGGTGTTTTTCTTTTTGGCTTACTTCACTCTGTATAATAGGCTCCAGTTTCATCCACCTCATTAGAACTGATTCAAATATATTGTTTTTAATGGTTGAGTAATATTCCATTGTGTATCTGTACCATGGCTTTCTTATCTATTCCTCTGCCGATGGACATCTAGGTTGCTTCCATGTCTTGGCTACTGTAAACAGTGCTGCAATGAACATTGGGGTACATGTGTCTCTTTCAATCCTGGTTTCCTTGGTGTGTATGCCCAGCAGTGGGATCGCTTGGTTGTATGGCAGTTCTATTTTCAATTTTTTGAGGAATCTCCACACTGTTCTCCACAGTGGCTTTACTAGTTTGCATTCCCACCAACAGTGTAAGAGGTTTCCTTTTTCTCCGCACCCTTTCCAGCATTTATTGTTTGTAAACTTTCGAATAGTAGCCATTCTGAATGGCGTGAGATGGTACCTCACTGTGGTTTTGATTTGCATTTCTCTGATGAGTAATTTTGAGCATCATTTCATGTGTTTATTAGCCATCTGTATGTTTTCTTTGGTGAAATGTCTGTTTAGTTCTTTGGCCCATTTTTTGATTGAGTCATTTATTTTTCTGGAATTGAGCTTCAGGAGTTGCTTGTATATTATTGAGATTAATTTTTTGTCAGTTGCTTCTTTTGCTATTATTTTCTCCCATTCTGAAGGCTGTCTTTTCATCTTGCTTATAATTTCAGAAGAAGGAAAATCTAGAAAATTGACAAGTATGTGGAAATTAAACAAAACACTCCTGTCAACCAAAAGCCCATGGAAGAAATCAAAAATAAAAGAGGAATATCATGAGAAAAATGAAAATGGAAGCACAACATGCCAAAACAGTTGTGAGATGCAGTAAAAGAAGTTCTAAGAAGGAAATTTATAGTAATAAAAACATATATAATAAAGAAGGTAGGTATTGTATTAAGAAAACCTAAAATAACACCATCAGAAATTAGTAAATTAATCATAAATAATATTATGTAATAAATAAACCTAAAGTCAGTATTCAATTCAGCTCAGTACAGTTCAGTCTCTCAGTCGTGTCCGACTCTTTGAGACCCCATGAATCGCAGCATACCAGGCCTCCTTGTCCATCACAAACTCCTGGAGGTCACTCAAACTCATGTGCATCAAGTCGGTGATGCCATCTAGCTGTCTCATCCTCTGTTGTCCCCTTCTCCTCCTGCCCCCAATCCCTCCCAGCATCAGAGTCTTTTCCAATGAGTCAACTCTTCACTGCATGAGGTGGCCAAAGTATTGGAGTTTTAGCTTTAGCATCATTCCTTCCAAAGAACACACAGGAATGATCTGCTTTAGAATGGACTAGTTGGATCTCTTTGCAGTCCAAGGGACTCTCAAGAGTCTTCTCCAACACCACAGTTCAAAAGCATCAATTCTTCGGTGCTCAGCTTTCTTCACAGTCCAACTCTTACATCCATACATGACTACTGGAAAAACCATAGCCTTGACTAGACAGACTTTTGTTGGCAAAGTAATGTCTCTGCTTTTTAATATTCTATCTAGGCTGGTCAGTATAAGGAAAGAAATAATAAAGATTAGATCAGCAATATATAAAACAGAAACTATGAAAATAAGAGAAAAAGTAAACAAAACTAAATGTTGGTTTTCTGAAAATATTTTTAAAAATTGAAAAACCTTCAGATAACCCAACTATACAAAAAATAATAGAAAATAAAATTCCCATTTACAAAAACATCAAGAATAATAAAACACTTAGGAATAAGTTTAATCAAGGAAGGGAAATATCTATACACTAAAACTAAAAAAAAAATTGATGAATAAAATTAGATAAGACACAATTAAATGGGAAAGACATCTGAAATACCTGGATTATGAGACTTAACATTTTTAAAATATGCATACTAAAGCGATCTATATGTTCAATATAATTGTTATCAAAATTGCTGTGACATTTTTTCCAACAATACTGAAAAATCCTAAAGCTACATGTAGCTACAAAAATATCCAAATTGCCAAAGCAAGCTTGTATAAGAAAAGAACAGATGGAAACATCACATTTCTTAATTTCAAAATATATTGCAAATGTACAGAAATCAAACCAAATAAACTATTTCCATTAAAAAAGACATATAGTAAATTAAGAGGATATGCTGCCCAGAGCTAAATCCACAAATCTACAATCAAGTTATCTTTGAAAATAAGTGTCAAGAACAAAGAATGGAGAAAAAATAGTCTTTTCAATAAATGGTATTGGGAAACTGGATATCCACATACAGAAGAAATAAATTGGACTCTTATTGCACACCATATATGAAAATCAGCTCAAACGGACAAAGAATGTAAACACAAATCCTGAAATTGTGAAACCACTTAAAGAAAATATACAGGAAAGCTTCTTTCATTGTGGATATTACCCCAAAAGCAAAAGCAACAAAAGCCAAAATAGATAATTAGTTTTCAATTAGTTAAAATGCTTACGGATAGCAAATGAAGCATCCAAAAATATAAAAAGACAACTGATTGTATGGGAGAAAATATTTACACATCATACATTTGATGATAAACTGACATCCAAAATATATAAGTAACACTTAAAACTCAATAACACAAAAGCAAATAAACTGATTTTAAAACAGAGAAAGAATCTGAATCAACATTTCTTTAAGAAGACGTACAAACGGCCAACAGAGAGATGAAACCTGCTCAACATCACTAGTCACCAGGAAAATGAAAATTAAAACCACAATGAGACATCACCTCACACTTGTTAGAATGGATATCAAGATAAGAGATAGGTGTTGGGAAAATCTGGAGAAGGGAAACACTGGTGCACTGTTGGTAGAAATGTAAAGTGGCACAGTCACAATGGAAAATAGTATAGAATTCCCCTCCAAAAAAAAAAATAATAACTTCCATGTGATCCAAAAAAAATGTCTTGATATATTGAAACAGAGTAAAATCTCTGAAAAATATATCTGCATAGTTAGTTTCACTGCAGCATTATTCACAGTAGCCAAGATATAAAAACAAGTGTCAGTGAATGGATGAATAGACAAAGAAATTGCTATGCATATATGGGCTTCCCTGGTGGATCAGAAGGGAAAGAATCTGCCCACAATGCTGGAGACCTGGGTTCAATCCCTGGGTCAGGAAGATACCCTGGAGAAGAGAATGGCTACCCACTCCAGTATTCTTGCCTGGAGAACTCCAGGGACAGAGAAGCCTGGTGGGCTACAATCCAGGAGGTTGAAAAAAGTTGGACACAGTTAAAAGACTAACGTGCATATATAGTTATGTATTAATATACATATAAGACAGATCTATATGATACTGATCTAAAAATATAAGAAAATTCCTGTCATTTGCTTCAACATGGATGAACATGTAAGATATTATAATAAATGAAAGAAATCAGACATAAAAAGACATTTATTGCATGTTTTCCAGGGGTTGAATTCTGGGGGAAATCAGTAATATTGATCAAAGGATACAAAACTTCAGTTATGCAAGATTAATTATTTATTGAATCTAATGGACAATATGCTAACTATAGGTAGTAACAATATATTGTAGAAAGACATCTCTCATTTTTTGAAAATTTGCTTAACCATTACCAGACTCATCAAAAAAAGAGACAGAGAAAACAAATAAAAGCAGAAATTAAAAAAAAAAAAGGAGAAGTTGCAAGCAACACCATAATTGATGGATAAGATTAGTGAGAAGAAATGAAAGGCTTTTCAGTGGCTATTAAATGAAATATATGTAAATAAACAAAAAGCTTTAATTCACCATAAAGCAAATCATAAGACATTACTAGGAACAATTATATGACAATAAGTGGACAACTTAGAAGGAATAGATAAATTCCTTGGAATGTACAATCTCCCAATAATTAATCAGGAAGAAGTACAAAATATGAAGGATCAGTTACCAGTAATGAACTTGAATCAGTAATTTTAAAACCTAGAACAAAGTTGAGAAGAAATGAAAGGCTTTTCAGTGGCTATTAAATGAAATATATGTAAATAAACAAAAAGCTTTAATTCACCATAAAGCAAATCATAAGACATTACTAGGAACAATTATATGACAATAAGTTGGACAACTTAGAAGGAATAGATAAATTCCTTGGAATGTACAATCTCCCAATAATTAATCAGGAAGAAGTACAAAATATGAAGGATCAGTTACCAGTAATGAACTTGAATCAGTAATTTTAAAACCTAGAACAAAGGAAAATCTAGTGTGAGATTGCTCCACAGGTGAATTCTAATAAATATTTTAAAAATTAACACTTATACTTCTCAAATTATTCCAAAAAACTGAAGAAGAAGGAACAAACCTTAACTCATTCTGTGAGGCCAGCATCACCTTGACACAAAACAAGAACACCACAAAAAAGAGGGAAATTTACATGTCTTCATCACTGATAAATACAGATAAAAATATCCTCAACAAAACAGTAGAAAACTGATTTTAAAAATACATTGACTGGATCAGACTTCCCGAGCTCCGGCGTGTCCCGGCCACGCTCGGGGCTGCTGCGGGAACAAAGGAGGACCCCGCGGCGGCGGCGGCGCCACCTCCGCCTGCGGCTCCANAAAAAAAATACATTGAGTGGATCATACACCATGATCAAATAGGATAGATACAAGTATGGTTCAATATTTGCAAATCAGTAAATGTAATACACCACATTAACAAATTGAAGAATAAAAATCATATGATTATTTCAATAGACACAGAAAAACCTTTTGACAAAACTCAACATCCATTTATCATAAAAACTCTGAACTGAGTATAGAGGAAACATACTTCAACATAATAAAGGCTATATATGACAAACCTAGAGCCAACATCTTATTCAATGTTGAAAAACTAAAAACTCTAACCATGTCTCTCGATGTAATATTGGCAGTCCAAGCCATAGCGATAAGACTAGAAAGAAAGAAAAGATGGAAATAAAGAAACAAAACCATTACAGTTTGCAGATGACATGATATTTTATATAGGAAATTCTAAAGATGTGAACAGAAAAATATTAGAACTAATAAATGCATTTGGTAAAGTTGTAGAAAACAAAATTAATATATAGAAAGCTGTTGTTTTTCTACACACTGATAATCACCTATCAAAATAAGAAATAAAGAGAACAATTAAATTTATAATTGCATCAAAAATAATAAAATATCTTGGGATAAATCTACCAAGAAGGGAAAAGCTCTATACTAAAAAATCTATACGAAACTGATGAAACAAAGATGACACAAACAAATGGAAAGATATACTACGCTTATAGCTTGGAAGAAATAATATTGTTATAAAAATCATACTACCCAAAGCATTCTACAGATTCAGTGTAATCCTTATGAAAATACCAGTGGCATTTTCCATAGAACTAAAACAAATAATTCAAAATTTATATTGAACCATGAATGACCTGCAATAGCCAAAATAATTTTAAGATGAACAAAGCTGAAGGTATTGTGCTTCCCTGATTTCAAACTATACTACAAAGATACAGGTTAAATAAGGGAATGTCAAATATTCATTTTAGAAAATATTTTCTTTTACTTGCCTGGGATACATTTAAATGCAGATGTTAAGTAGGTAGTTGAATACAACATTCTGGAATTTGGTAACAGGAAGCACAGATCTAAAAAATAAATGGTGTATAGATAAAATATTAAATTTTAATCTGTTAAAGCTGAATGAGATTTCTTCTTAAGAGGAAATTCAGTTATAACCTGTTATAGATAGTAGTTTAAGTTTGAATCTGTTAAAGACTGGATGAGATTTCCTCTTAAGAGGAAATTCAGTAGAGAAAGAAAAGAGCACCCAGAGTGAAATCCTAAGAACTCCATATTTAAAGACTAGATTGAAAAGGTAAAAAGCTTGAGGTAAAGCAGATAAAGTTAAAAGTTGAATGTATAATAAACAAACGACAAGAGTATTTTAGGAAGAGAGAAGTCAAATGTCCAAAGATAAGAAACCAAATATACTAGTTTGTTTGTTTGTTTGTTTTCAATTTAAGTTTTCACCATAAAGATCATGAGCAAAATGGATTTCAATAGAAGGGTGTAGGTGGGTGACTGATTCGAGGGAATTGAGAAGTAATTGGGAATTATTTACACATAATACCTTGAGAAATTTTAGAGTTGGCAAACAAAATACAGAATATTCTGTATTTTTATTGATAAAATGTCACAAACTCTCCGTGTGTGGACAGCCTCTTAATAAAAGCTAGCTCTGAAGAAGAATAGGACATTACTTCTATCACCAGTCACATCCACAACTGGGTATTGTTTTTGCTTTGGCTCCATTCCTTCATTCTTTCTGGAGTTATTGCTCCAATGATCTCCAGTAGTATATTGGGCACTTACAGACCTGGGAATCACAATAAACTGTGGAAAATTCTGAAAGAGATGGGAATACCAGAGCACCTGATCTGCCTCTTGAGAAATCTGTATGCAGGTCAGAAAGCAACAGTTAGAACTGGACATGGAACAACAGATTGGTTCCAAATAGGGAAAGGAGTATGTCAAGGCTGTATATTATCTCCTTGCTTATTTAACTTCTATGCAGAGTACATCTTGAGAAATGCTGGACTAGAAGAAACACAAGCTGGAATCAAGATTGCTGGAAGAAACATCAATAACCTCAGATATGCAGATGACACCACCCTTATAGCAGAAAGTGAAGAGGAACTAAAAAGCCTCTTGTTGAAAGTGAAAGAGGAGAGTGAACAAGTTGGCTTAAAGCTCAACATTCAGAAAACTAAGATCATGGCATCTGGTCCCATCACTACATGAGAAATAGATGGGAAAACAGTGGAAACAGTGTCAGACTTTAATTTTTTGGGCTGCAAAATCACTGCAGATGGTGACTGCAGCCATGAAATTAAAAGACGCTTACTCCTTGGAAGGAAAGTGATGACCAACCTAGATAGCATATTAAAAAGCAGAGATATTACTTTGCCAACAAAGGTCCATCTAGTCAAGGCTATGGTTTTTACAGTGGTCATGTATGGATGTAAGAGTTGGACTGTGAAGAAAGCTGAGCACCGAAGAATTGATGCTTTTGAACTGTGGTGTTGGAGAAGACTCTTGAGAGTCTCTTGGACGGCAAGGAGATCCAACCAGTCCATTCTGAAGGAGATCAGCCCTGGGATTTCTTTGGAAGGACTGATGCTGAGGCTGAAACTCCAGTACTTTGGCCACCTAATGGGAAGAGTTGACTCATTGGAAAAGACTCTGATGCTGGGAGGGATTGGGGGCAGGAGGAGGAGACGACAGAGGATGAGATAGCTGGATGGCATCACCAACTCGATGGACATGAGTTTGAGTGAACTCCGGGAGATGGTGATGGACAGGGAGGCCTGGCGTACTGTGATTCATCGGGTCGCAAAGCGTCGGACACAACTGAGTGACTGAACTAAACTGAACTGAACTGAACTGAACTGAAAGAGAATATAGCGGTAAAGAAAGAGAGACAGAGAGAGACAGGGAGAGAGAGAGAGAGATGGATGGAGTGTAAAATCTCGAAGTTTATTTTTTTACTTGACCAGAGTAGAATACTTGAATAATAACATGAGATATATCTCTAGGGGAAAAAATATACCAGGACATGAGTAGAAATGAACTTGTGTTTTAATTCCTTGAAAATTTCCTCGAATTCCTGAGTTCATTAAAATGCCTAATATTTCCCCAGGAGATTGACTGAAGATACTTAAGTCCACAAAATGGAGTGATAGGCTTAAATAATTATCTTTGGAATGTGAAAGATTTTTGAAAGTTTATTTTAGAATTAGATGTGTGTCTTAATCAATGCTGATCTCACTTCCAGAGGTCCATTACAATCCCTTGTGAGGATGTTACACACACCAAACACTTGAACTTCATAAAATTCATAATTGTAAATTTTTGGCAAAGAAGTTGATGCTACTGAAGACAGTCAAGCTCCATTTGGTCAATGCTGTCATTGATCAGTACATGAGTACTGGTACTGCACAGTACTACACAGTGCAGGAGTAGACTAAAATATTGCCCATATATATTCATGCTTCAATCCAAGAAAGTTCTAAAACACCATGCTCATAAAATTTTGGGAAATCGCCCAGACATAATAAAACCCAAAAGGTGTAATGGTTCATAAGCACACCAGCCATATTGAGTGCAGAAGAACTTTCTTTTCTGTTATCTCATTCCTGAAACCTGGCACTGTCACTGAACCTATGAAGAACAGGTAGGTGTCATTATTGGTTGAGAAATTGTTAAAAACAGATTAGGGATCAGTTGGAGAAGTCTTGCTTTTTCATGTAGTTTTACCCATCTTTTCTACATAGAATATAGGGACTCCAGCCACCGAAATTGGTAGACAAATAAATTAAATGTTTGCTGAGGATTGGTTTCTATATATTCTTATAATACCAGAATCTAAAGTTTTAAAAACAAATACATTTATCTAATTAGAACATGTATAACTAAAGTTTAAGAGCTCATATATTTACAATGTCAGAGACTCAGTCATAAAGGTGGAAAAGACATTTCATAAAGTTGGTAAGTACAGAGACCTCAGGCATCCATTATATCATGGTATACTGCATTCTAATTTGTAAAGAACTGTCTCTTGGCTTGAAAATAACTTCTAATGCATATTTATTTGAGGAATTTTTATTCCTTATGGAAGTGCAGTGAACACCACAGTACATGCAGCTAGAAATAGCCAAGTATTTACTTGATCTACAAAATTACTTTATGCTTGAGCCCACAGTGGCATATATGTAGAAATTGGTTCATGCCACCTTTAGACTCATGGGTAAATAAAAGTGAAGGATGATTTTGTCATTGGTGCCCAATACAGAACCTGGTACATAGAAAATGCTCTGTATTTTCAAAATGTTATCTCAGAAACATGGCTGAATAAGGCGTCCCTCATTTGCAACCCACCTCAAAAACAACAATTTGGCTTCCACTAAAATATAAAAGGGGCTTCCCTGGTGGTGCAGAGGTTAAAGCGTCTGCCTGCAATGTGGGAGACCTGGGTTCGATCCCTGGGTTGGGAAGATCCCCTGGAGAAGGAAATGGCAACCCACTTCAGTATTCTTGCCTGGAGAATCCTGTGGACGAAGGAGCTTGGTGGGCTACAGGACGGAGGAGCTTGGTGGGCTACAGTCCACGGGTCGCAAAGAGTCGGACACGACTGAGCGACTTCACTTTCTAAAATATAAAAACCATCTCATAAGAATTGTAGTAACCAGAACTATTTTTCAGAAAACCCAGGAAGAGCTCAGGCACCTGTGCATCAGGCAACAAGAATACAGACCATGGTCTAATCTGTGGACTCTGCAGTTGCTAATGAACCCACTACAGTCTCTCTCAGAAGTGTCCCTGGAGAACACTGCTTCAGAAAATCATCCATGAACAAGAGAGCATTTGTGGAAATACAAGTTTCCAGAAGAGACTTCCTAACATGCCACTGAGAAAAAAATACAAGTTTGGATGCACTGAAGAGGAGTAATGAATTGTGAGTTGCATGGCTGGGAGGGAAGAGGCTGAAAGTATGGTATATTGCATACTTGGAGGTCATTAAAGAGACATGCATTCTAGCACCTGCATTGCAGACTCCATCAAGAAGCCTGTCAATAAGCCACTGTGGATGCCCAACAATGGATCAACCCACCTAGTTCATAGGCATCCCAGAAGTTCTACATGCCTCATCAACACGTCTTTCTCTTCTGTGGACAGATCTCTATGAATGTATCTAATGGTGACATTGAAAGCAAGTTCTGGCAGGTGAGTAATGAGCATACACAGAAAGCTAGCATGAATCTGTAGGACAGAGAGAGACAATAAACTTCCAATTTAGAACCACACTTAGAAAATAAAGGGAAGGCTCTCAGCACCTGTTCTGTTGTACTGCAGGACTTAGAGAATGCATACAAATTTAAGAATTTGCCATGAGACAGAGGAAGAAGCATGGATCAGATCTACCATAGAAGGTATGAGAAAACATAAGATCTCTAATAGGACTGATGGATGATATTTCTCTTCAGAAGGCAGTTAGTAATAACTGGAGGAGGTGAACACTATTTCAAATGGGAAGACAACAACACAAAACATTAAGGAATATTAAAAATCAAAGAAATATGACACCATCAAAGGATGCCAATAATCTCCTAGTGTCACTCTCAAAGATGTAGAAATTTTTGATTTACCAAATAAAGAATTCAAACTATCTGTTTTTATGAAGTTCAATGAGCTACAAAACGTATAGAAAGACAATTCAACAATTGGGACAAAAACTCAGAACACAGTAAAAGAAGAGATAGCAATTGTGAAAAGAACAAAATAGAAATACTATAGCTAAATATCAAAATTAATAAAATAAAAATGCAATAGAGATCATGAATATCAGAATAGATAAATTGAAAAAATCCTGTGTGCTAAAAAAGGAACTTTTAAAGTATAAAGTAATTTAAAAAATAAATAAAGTAAAAGAAAAAAAGTGACTCAACAAAGAAAATTTTGACTAGATGGTTTCATTGATAAAATCTACTGAAGAAGTAAAGAATTATCACCAATCCTTTTCAAATTCTCCCCCAAAATAAAAGAGAAGTAAACACATACAACGGGCTTCCCAGGGAGTGTTAGTGGTACAGAACCCACCTACCAGTGTAGTAGATATGAGTCTCAGGTTCAGTCCCTGGATTGGAGAGATCTCTTGGAGGAGGGCATGGCAACCCACTCTAGTATTCCTACCTGAAGAATCCCTTGGACAGAGGAGCCTAGTGAGCTACAGTCCATAGGGTTCCAAAGAGCTGGACATGACTGAAGCAACTTAGCACACATGCAAACACATACAAACTCATTTTATATAGCCTCATTTTAGCCTCCAGGCTAATGCTGGGAGATAAATGGACATCCAGATTTCAAGTCTAAAATATGCAAAATAGGTTTGAATAAAATAGACACTGGAAAAGGAAATGGCAACCCACTCCAGTATTCTTGCCTGGAAAATCCCATAGACAAAGGAGCCTGGAGGGCTATAGTCCATAGGATTGCAAAGAGTCAGATATGAGTGAGTGACCAAGCACACAGATAGACACATTAAGATTAAATTATCCAAAGACAAAAAAAGAATTTTAACAGTAGCCAGAGAAATAAGAAGATTTATGTGCAAGGGAACTCTCAAAAATCTACTTTTGTAGATTTCTTCACAACATTTTTAGGCTGTACAATAATGGAGTGACATATTAAAAATATTAAAAGAAAATTGCTATGAATCAATAATTTTTATACCCAGGGTGGCTGTCCTTCAGAGACAAAGGAAAACAGACTTTTCCAAACGAAAGCTGAGAGTTACCTACCATTAGACTTGCCCTACAAAAAATGTAAAGTGAGTTATTTGAGTGGAAGTGAGAGAAAACTAATTGAACTCATGTAAACATAGCATAAATCTCACTGGTAATGGTAAATATGTAGTCATAGTTAGATTTTGCAATATGGTAAGAGTAATGCATCATTCACTTACAACTCTAGTTTAAAGGTTAAAAACAACTATAAATGCAAAAATCTTTTACTACCCCCCAATAATACTGGACTGAGTAGCCTATTCCTTCTCCAGTGGATCTTCCCTAAATAATATAAAAACATGTTAAGTGTAAAATCAGTAACCTAGTATGTGAGAAGGAGAATTAAAAGTGCAAAGTTTAGGAATTCTCTAGAAGTTGTTATCATTTTAAAATAGAGTTTTATAAGTTTAAGGTATTTTGTGTAAGCCTCATAAAAACCACAAGGAAGAAATTTGGTAGTAACAATGGAAACAGTGAAAGACTTTATTTTCTTGGGCTCCAAAATCACTGCAGATGGTGATTGCAGCCATGAAATTAAAAGATGCTTACTCTTCCTTGGTGGTGCAAAGGTTAAAGCGTCTGCTTGCAATGTGGGAGACCTGGGTTCCATCCCTGGGTAGGGAAGATCCCCTGGAGAAGGAAATGGCAACCCACTCCAGTATTCTTGCCTGGAGAATCCCATGGACGGAGGAGCCTGGCGGGCTACAGTCCACGGGTCACAAAGAGTCGGACATGACTGAGCGACTTCACTTTCACTTTCACTACTCTTTGGAAGAAAAGCTATGACCAACCTAGACAGCATATTAAAAAGCAGAGACATTACTTTGCTGACAAAAGTCCATAGTCAGATCTATGTTTTTTGTTTTTTGTTTTTTGTTTTTCTCCCAGTAGTCATATATGGATGTGAGAGCTGGCCCATAAAGGTTGAGTGTTGAAAAATTGATGGTTTTGAACTGTGGTGTTGGAGAACTCTCTTGAGAATCTGCTAAATTTCTAGGAGATTAAACCAGTCCATCTTAAAGGAAATCAACCTTGAATATTCATTGGAAAGAGTGATGCTGATGGTTAAACAGCATATTAAAAAGCAGAGACATTACTTTGCTGACAAAAGTCCATAGTCAGATCTATGTTTTTTGTTTTTTGTTTTTTGTTTTTCTCCCAGTAGTCATATATGGATGTGAGAGCTGGCCCATAAAGGTTGAGTGTTGAAAAATTGATGGTTTTGAACTGTGGTGTTGGAGAACTCTCTTGAGAATCTGCTAAATTTCTAGGAGATTAAACCAGTCCATCTTAAAGGAAATCAACCTTGAATATTCATTGGAAAGAGTGATGCTGATGGTTACCTGATGCAAACAACTGAGTCATTGGAAAAGATTGAGGGCAGAATGAGAAGGAGGTGACAAAGGATGAGACAGTTGGATGGCATGATCGACTTAGTGGAAGTGTGTTTAAGCAATCTCCGTGATATTGTGAAGGGTAGAGAAGCTTGGCATGCTGTAGTCCATGAGGTTGAAAAGTGCCAGACATGACTGAACAACAAAAGTCCACAGCTACTAAAGCTAGATCAGTCTCAGTTTTGGGTGTTCTCATTGTCCATTTAAATATTCCACAGTTACAAGGTGTATCAAGCAGTTCTTGGGATTTAATTCATAGCCCTGTGCAATTGCAGGGAGGGATTTCCATGCTTATTCTTAGTAGCACGGCCTGCAGGGCTCAGCTTTGGTTTTGGCCCTACATTTGCATGTGGCCCATCCTCTGGAGTCTGTTCCCTATGCAGGAAAGAAGGGGTGAAAGCAAGAGATGATTAAGTCACACTTGCTTTCTTAGGTTGGGGGTGAAATAAGATGACCAAAACTGGGGCATGCATGTTCACTCCAGTTGGATCCCACTCTAGTGCCTGTAAGGGGAAGAGATCAGCAGGAAGACTGAGGCATGCTTACTCTGGTGGGAGTCCCTCCCAGAGCCTACAGAAGCAGAGGCTTATGTGGGGGGGAGGGGGATGACAGTTCCCATAGCAGCATCACTCCTTTTGCACCACTCAACAATACTATCTCTTTTCCATGGCAGACCCTATCCTCCAGGGGCATTCCCAGCCATAAGGCATCTTACTCCTATCTTCTCCAATTGTCTGCATATAGCTAAGTTTCTTACACCTGTCTCTTCTTGCAGTCATCAGTGGTCCTCTCCCCACATCTGAACTTCTAACCTCGCAATTGTAGCACTCATCTCCTTCCTGCACTGGCAGATTCCCATCTCAGGCGGTTTGCTTGGGACTGATTTTTGAGGAAGCTTTGACAGAGGTGACACACAAGACCCCAGAGTCTGCATGGACAGAGGAAGCACTAGGTTGAGGGGTGGGCTAGCCTGCTCAGATGGGTACTGCACCTAGTTCCCACATAGGCAGGGCCCAGTAGTTTGGAAACAGGATTGCAATGGCTGTCCTATTGCTTGTACAATCAGTTCAGTTCAGTCGCTCAGTCGTGTCCAACTTTTTGCAGCCCCAAGAATCGCAGCACGCCAGGCCTCCCTGTCCATCACCAACTCCCGGAGTTCACTCAGACTCACGTTCATCAAGTCAATGATGCCACCCAGCCATCTCATCCTCTGTCATCCCTTTCTCCTCCTGCCTCCAATCCCTCCCAGCATCAGAGTCGTTTCCAATGAGTCACCTCTTCGCATGAGGTGGCCAAAGTACTGGAGTTTCAGCTTTAGAATCATTCCTTCCAAAGAAATCCCAGGGCTGATCTCCTTCAGAATGGACTGATTGGATCTCCTTGCAGTCCAAGGGAATCTCAAGAGTCTTCTCCAACACCACAGTTCAAAATCATCAATTCTTCGGTGCTCTGCCTTCTTCACAGTCCAACTCACTTCCATACATGACCACTGTAAAAACTATAGCCTTGACTAGAAGGAACTTTGCTGGCAAAGTAATGGCTCTGCTTTTGAATATACTATCTAGGTTGGTCATAACTTTTCTTCCAAGGAATAAGTGTCTTTTACTTTCATGGCTGCAGTCAAAATCTGCAGTGATTTTGAAGCCCCCAAAAACAAAGTTTGACATTGTTTCCACTGTTTCCCCATCTATTTCACATGCAGTGATGGGACCGGATGCCATGATCTTCGTTTTCTGAATGTTGAGCTTTAAGACAACTTTTTCACTCTCCTCTTTCACTTTCATCAAGAGGCTTTTTAGTTCCTCTTCACTTTCTGCCATAAGGGTGTTGTCATCTGCATATCTGAGGTTATTGATATTTCTCCCACCAATCTTGATTCCAGCTTGTTTCTTCCAGTCCAGCGTTTCTCATGATGTACTCTGCATATAAGTTAGATAAGCAGGGTGACAATATACAGCCTTGACATACTCCTTTTCCTATTTGGAACCAGTCTGTTGTTCCATGTCCAGTTCGAACTGTTGCTTCCTGACCTGCATACAGATTTCTCAAGAGGCAGCTCAGGTGGTCTTGTATTCCCATCTCTTTCAGAATTTCCCATAGTTTATTGTGATCCACACAGTCAAAGGCTTTGGTATAGTCAATAAAGCAGAAATAGATGTTTTTCTGGAACTCTCTTGCTTTTTCCATGATCCAGCGGATGTTGGCAATTTGATCTCTGGTTCCTCTGCCTTTTCTAAAACCAGTGTGAACATCAGGAAGTTCATAGTTCACGTATTGCTGAAGCCTGGCTTGGAGAAGTTTGAGCATTACTTTACTAGCCTGTGAGATGAGTGCAATTGTGTGGTAGTTTGAGCATTCTTTGGCATTGCCTTTCTTTGGAATTGGAATGAAAACTGACCTTTTCCAGTCCTGTGGCCACTGCTGAGTTTTCCAAATTTGCTGAGATATTGAGTACATCACTTTCACAGCATCATCTTTCAGGATTTGAAACAGCTCAACTGGAATTCCATCACCTCCACTAGCTTTGTTCGTAGTGATGCTTTCTCAGGCCCACTTGACTTCACATTCCAGGATGTCTGGCTCTAGATGAGGGATCACATCATTATGATTATCTGGGTCGTGAAGATCTTTTTTGTACAGTGCTTCTGTGTATTCTTGCCACCTCTTAATATCTTCTGCTTCTGTTAGGTTCAGACCATTTCTTTCCTGTATCGAGCCCATCTGTGCATGAAATGTTCCCTTGGTATCTCTAATTTTCTTGAAGAGATCTCTAGTCTTTCCCATTCTGTTCTTTTCCTCTATTTCTTTGCATTGATCGCTGAAGAAGGCTTTCTTATCTCTTCCTGCTATTCTTTGGAACTCTGCATTCAGATGCTTATATCTTTCCTTTTCTCCTTTGCTTTTTGCCTCTCTTCTTTCCACAGCTATTTGTAAGGCCTCCCCAGACAGCCATTTTGCTTTTTTGCATTTCTTTTCCATGGGGATGGTCTTGATCCCTGTCTCCTGTACAATGTCATGAACCTCATTCCATAGTTCATCAGGCACTCTATCTATCAGATCTAGACCCTTAAATCTATTTCTCACTTCCACTGTGTAATCATAAGGAATTTGATTTACATCACACCTGAATGGTCTAGTGGTTTTCCCTACTTTCTTCAATTACAGTCTGAATTTGGCAATAAGGAGTTCATGATCTGAGCCACAGTCAGCTCCCTGTCTTGTTTTTGTTGACTGTATAGAGCTTCTCGATCGTTGGCTGCAAAGAATATAATCAATCTGATTTCAGTGTTGACCATCTGGTGACGTCCATCTGTAGAGTCTTCTCTTGTGTTTTTGGAAGAGGGTATTTGCTATGACCAGTGCATTTTCTTGACAAAGCTTTATTAGTCTTTTCCCTGCTTTATTCCACATTCCAAGGTCAAATTTGCCTGTTACTCCAGGTGTTTCTTGACTTCCTACTTTTGCATTCCAGTCCCTTACAATGAAAAGGACAACTTTTTTGAGTGTTAGTTCTAAAAGGTCTTGTAGATCTTCATAGAACCATTCAAATTCAGCTTCTTCAGCATTACTGGTTGGGGCATAGACTTGGATTACTCTGATATTGAATGGTTTGCCTTGGAGACGAACAGAGATCATTCTGTCATTTGTGAGATTGCATCCAAGTACTGCATTTCAGACTCTTTTGTTGACCATGATGGCTACTCCATTTCTTCTGAGGGATTCCTGCCCACAGTAGTAGATATAATGGTCATCTGAGCTAAATTCACCCATTCCAGTCCATTTTATTTCTCTGATTCCTGGAATGTTGACGTTCACTCTTGCCATCTCCTTTTTGACCACTTCCAATTTGCCTTGATTCATAGACCTGGCATTCCAGGTTCCTATGCAATATTGCTCTTTACAGCATCAGACCTTGACAATTCTTCAGCAAAACAGGAACACAAAGCTGCACATTAGCAAATAGGCTGTCCAAAGCCATATCAAACCCATAGACACCCCCAAACACACTACTAGAAATGGCATTGCCCTTCACAGAAATGAGATCTAGCTTCACCCACCAGAAGGCAGGCAGAAATCCCCCCAACCAGGGAAACTTCACAAGGCATTGGGCCAATTTCCCCCACGGGGTGCAGACTGCACTAAGAGGAACTATGACCTTCCAACCTGCATAAACAAAACCCTAAACACAATAATTTAAACAAAATAAAGACTGAAAAATATGCAGCAGATGAGGAACATAATAAAAACAAACAAAACCCACAAGAGAAAACAAATGAAGAGTAATAAACAGTCTACCTGAAAATGAATTCTGTGTGATGATAGTAATGATGATTCAAAGTCTTGAAAATAAAACAGATGTGCAGATAAATAGACTGGAGGGATGGATCAAGAAAATGCAAGAAATTTTTGACAACGGTCTAGAAGAATTAAACAACCAACAGTGAAAAACACAATAATGGATATTAGAAATACAACAGAAGGAAACAACAGCAGAAAACTGAGGCAGCAGAACAAACAAGTGAGCAGGAAGACAAAATAGTGGAAATAATTAAAGCAGAACACAATAAATAAAAAAGTAATGAGGACCGTCTCAGAGACTTCTGAGACAATATAAAGTGTAAAACATTCAAATCATAGGGGTCTAAAAAGAAGACACAAGGGAAGAGCATGAGAGAAATATTTGAGGAGATTATAGAGAAAATTTCCCTGAAATGGAAAATAAATAACCACCAAGGTCCAGGAAGCCCAGAGAGTCTCATATAGGACACAACCAAGAAAAAACACACCAAGTTACATATTAATAAAGACAACAAAAATTAAACACAAAAATCAAATGTTAAAAGCAGCAAGGGAAAAGCAAAAAATAATACAAAAGGGGATCTTCATAAGGCTAACAACTAATTTTTCAACAGAAACTCTGCAGGTCATAAGGGAATGGCAAAATATACATAAAGTGATGAAAGAAAAAAAAACCCACAACAAAGAGTACTGTACCCAGAAAATCTCATTCAGATTTGAAGGTGGAATCAAGAGCTTCACATACAAACAAAGAAATAAGAGAATTCAGCACCACAAAACCATCTCTTCAACAAATGCTAAAGACAGGAAATGCAAAATTAGAAAGCATGCAAAACAAACCCAAGACAATAAAGAAAATGCTAAGAGGATCATATATATCAATAATTACCTTAAATGTAAAATAGGCTAAATGCTCCAACCAAAAGAGAGTTGGCTGAATGGATATAAAACAAGACCCCTATATATGTTGTCAAAAAGAGACCTACCTCAGACCTAAGGATGCATACAGACAGAGTGGTTGGATAAAGATATTCCATGCAAATGAAAATCAAAGAAAGCAGGAGTATCAATATTCATATTAGATAAAATAGATTGCAAATGTGGACTGTTACAAGAGGTGAAGAAGGACACTACATAATGTTCAAGGAATCAATTCAAAAAAAGATATAGCAATTATAAATACATATGCACCCTACATAGGAGCATATCAATACATAAGTCAAAAAGGGGAAATTGACAGTAACAAAATAAAACTGGGGGACTTTAATACCCACTCACAACACTGGACAGATCATCCAGACAGAAAATCAGTAAGGAGTCACAAGCTTTAAAAGACACACTGGACCAGATAGCCTGATTGATATCCATGGGGCATGTCATCCCCCCAAAAAAAATAGTTTTCACATTTTTTTCAAGTGCACATGGAATGCTCTCTAGGGTAGATCGCATTCTAAGCCACAATCAAGCCTTTGCAAATTTAAAAATATTCAAATAATTTCAAGCATCTTTTCTGACCAAAACTCTGTAAGACTAGATATCAATTACAGGAAAAAAAAATACTATAAAAAACAGAAACACATGGAGGCTAAACTACATGCTTCTGAATAACCAACAGATCACTGAAGGAATCAAAAAAGAAAATAAAAGTATGCTTATAAACAGATAACAAGGAAAACTCAAAACTTATGGGATACAATAAAATCAGTGGTAAGAGGCAAATTTAACTAATACAGGCCTACCTCTAGAAACAAGACAACTATTGAATAAGCAAAGTAAACTTACATATAAAACTACTAGAAGAAGAAGACAACAACAACCACAACAAAAACAAACATAGTAGAAGGAAAGAAATAATAAAGCTAAGAGTAGAAATATATTAAGAAGAAATGGAGACAAAACAAAAAATCAAATTAAAAGCTGGTTCTTTGAGAAGAAAACAGAATTGAAAAACCTTTGCCAGACTTGTCAAAAAAAAGGGGGGGGG
This sequence comes from Aepyceros melampus, assembly GCA_006408695.1. NCBI lineage: Eukaryota > Metazoa > Chordata > Mammalia > Artiodactyla > Bovidae > Aepyceros > Aepyceros melampus. Next base: position 62,965 of record SJXQ01011729.1, read on the forward strand.
AGAAGATTTTAAAAAATAAAAGTAGAAAAGGAAAAGGAGAAATTGCAACAGACAATATAGAAATAGAAGGAATCATAAGATATTACCATGAGTAACTATATGCCAATTAAATGGCAAACCTGGATGAAAAGGACAAATTCTTAGAAAAATATAATCTTACAAAACTGGAAAAAAAATAGAAATAGAAAATAAGAACAGACTAATCACAAACAAGGAAGCCAAAACTGTTTAAAAAAATCTTCCAACAAGCAAAATCTCATGGCCAGATGGCTTCATACATGAATTCTACCAAAAGTTTAGAGAAAGGCTGACACCTATCTTGCTCAAACTCTTCCAGAAATTGCAGAGAAAAGAAAACTCCCAAACTCATTCTAAAAGGACACCATCTCTCTGATACCAAAACCAGACAAAGATGCCACAAACAAGTTTAAAAAAAAAAAAATTACAGGCCAATATCACTGGTGAACATGGATGCAAAAATTCACACCAAAATTCTGGCAAACAGAATCCAACAACACATTAAAAAGATCATACATCATGATAAAGTGGACTTCATCCCAATAATGAAAGTATTATTTGGTCCATGTAAATCAAACAGTGTGATACAGCATATTAACAAATTTAAAGATGTATGAAAAATGTATGATCATCTCAAAAGTTGAGGAGAAAACTTTTGACAAAGTTCAACACCCAGTTATGGCAAAAACTCTCCAGAAATTTAGCATAGAAGGAACATACTTCATGTAATAAAGGCCATGTACACCAAGCCCAGAGCAAACATGATTTTCAGTGGAGAACAATTGACAACACTTTCCCTAAAGTCAGGAACAAGACAAGGGTGCACACTCTCACCACTATTATTCAATATAGTTCTTGAAGTTTTAACCACAGAATTAGAGAAAAAAAATAAATAAAAGAATCCAGATTGGAAAAGAAGAAATAAAACACTCAGTGCTGGCAGATGATGTGATTCTTTACATAGAAAACCCTAAGATGTCACCAGAAAATTGTTAGCACTAACCAGTGAATACAGTAAAGTCACAGGATATAAAATTAATACTATAGAAACGTCTTGCATCCCTATACACTAGGAATGAAGAATCAGAAAGAGAAATTAAGGAAATAAACCTATTTATCATTACAACTAATAGAATCAAATACTTAGGAATAAACTTTCCTAAAAGGCAAAAGACAGGTATGCAGAAAACCATAAGACACTGATGAAAGAAATCAAAGACAATACAGACAGAGAGATATACCATGTTCTTGTATTGGAAGAATCAATATAGTACAAATGATAGATTCAATGAAATCACTATCAAACTATCAATGACAAATTTTAACAAAACTAGAACAAATACGTTCATAATTTGTAAGAAAATATTTTAAGAATCAAATAGGCAAAGTACTCGAGAAAGAAGAATGGAGCTGGAAGAATCAACCTTCCCTTCTTCAGTCAGATGGTTCAGTCAGTTCAGTCGCTCAGTCATGTCCGACTCTTTGCGACCCCATGAATTGCAACACGCCAGGCCTCCCTGTCCATCACCAACTCCCAGGGTTCACTCAGACTCACGTCCATCGACTCAGTGATGCCATCCAGCCATCTCATCCTCTGTCGTCCTCTTCTCCTCCTGCCCCTAATCCCTCCCAGCATCAAAGTATTTTCCAATGAGTCAACTCTTCTCATGAGGTGGCCAAAGTACTGGAGTTTCAGCTTTAGCATCATTCCTTCCAAAGAAGTCCCAGGGCTGATCTCCTTCAGAATGGACTGGTTGGATCTCCTTGCAGTCCAAGGGACTCTCAAGAGTCTTCTCCAACACCACAGTTCAAAAGCATCAATTCTTCAGTGCTCAGCCTTCTTCACAGTCCAACTCTCACATCTATACATGACTACTGGAAAAATAAAGCTACAGTAATTAAGACAATATGATACTAACACAAAAACAGAAATATAGACCAATGGAACAAAATAAAAATCTCAGAGATAAATCCACCCACTTATGGACACCTTACTTTGAAAAAGGAAGCAAAAAATATACAATGGAGAAAAGACATTCTCTTCAATAGTAGTGCTGGGAAAAGTGGGCTGTTTTATGTGAAATAATGTAATTAAGAGACTTCTTAACACTATACACTAAAATAAACTCCAAATGGATTAAAGTACTAAATGTAAGACCAGAAAGTATAAAAGTCTTAGAGGGAAACATAGGCAGAAAACTCTTTAACATAAACCACAGCAAGATCTTCTATGACACACCTAGAGTAATGAAAATACAATAATAATAAACAAATGGAACATTATTAAATTTAAAATATTTTGCACAATGAAATAAACCATAAGCAAGGAGAAAAGAGAGTCCTCAAAATGGGATAAAATAATAGCAAGTAAAACAACTGAGAAAGAACTAATCTTCAAAATATACAAGCAGCTCATGAAACTCAATACCAGAAAAACAAACCCAATCAAAAAGAGAGCAGAAGACCTTAACAGACATTTCTCCAAAGAATACATACAGATGGCTAATAAACTCATGAAAATATATTCAACATCACTCATTATTCAGTTCAGTTCAGTCACTCAGTAGTGTCTGACTCTTTGTGACCCTGTGAATTGCAGCACCCCAGGCCTCCCTGTCCATCACCAACTCCCGGAGTCTACCCAAACCCACTTACATCAAGTCGGTGATGCCATCCAGCTATCTCATCCTCTGTCATCCCCTTCTCCTGCCCACATCCTTCCCAGAATTAGGGTCTTTTCCAGTGAGTCAACTCTTCGCATGAAGTGGCCAAAGTATTGGANGTGATGGACAGGGAGGCCTGGCGTGCTGTGATTCATGGGGATTCATGGGGTCGCAAAGAGTCGGACACGACTGAACTGAACTGAACACGTACAAAGCATACACGATTTTGTTTTTCACTTTTAATACACTATTGAATAAGTTACAAGAGCTATTAAAGACTTCATTATAAAATAGGCTTTGCATTATTTTGAACAAATGTAGGCTAACGTAAGTGTTCTAACCACACTGAAGGTAGGCTAGGTTAAGTGATGATGTTCTGGAACTCAGGTGTCTTAGATGCATTTTTGACTTAACAATATTTTCAACTTATAATGGGTTTAGTGAAATGTAGCCGCATGGTAAGTTGAGGAAGATCTGTATTTAATCAACTAAGAAAACCCACAGATACAACTATAGAACTACAATGAGAATAATAAACATAAAAATGTTTGAGTCCACCCACCAAAATGAGAAAGATCGAAAATAACAAGTGTTGGGCTCATGAGTTTTGTGCCTGCTGCAGCAGCGCTGAACCCGCAGGCTGCTGACTGTCCTTAGCAGAGGCCGCGGTCACAGCCTCCGTACTTCCGCCCGGCCTTCAGACACTGGAGAGGGTGCTCCTGCTGTGGCCAGAGCAGAAATTGCCTGCATGGGGACACACAGACCTCAGTATCAGCCCGGGAGTGGCTGCAGGGGTTGGCATCTTGGCCGCCTTCCAAGGGAGTGAGTTGGCAGCACCAGGCTGGCCTCAGCATCATGCCTGCTCTGTCCACAGGCTCAGGGAGCAACACAGGTCTGTATGAGCTGTTGGTGGCTCTACCAGCCCAGATGCAGCCACACGTGGACAGCCAGGAAGACCTGACCTTCCTCTGGGATGTGTTTGGTGAAAAAAGCCTGCATTCACTATCAAGATTCATGAGAAACTTCACTACTACGAGAAACAACCCCATGCCCATCCTCCAGGGGTGGCAGCCTTGGTCGATGACCAGGTGGAGGAGCTTCAGAACAAGCCAATAAACAGTGAGATCTGAGAGCTGCTGAGAAGCTACTGTAAAAACCCAAGGTGAAAGCTTTGCTCTCTGTGCATGAGACTGTGGCTCAGAAGAATTATGATCCTGTATTGCCTCCTATGCCCGATGACATTGATGATGAGGAAGACTCGGTGAAAATCATCTGCCTGGTCAAAAATAGAGAACCACTGGGAGCCACTATTAAAAAGGATGAACAGACTGGGGCCATCATAGTGGCCAGGATCGTGAGAGGAGGAGCTGCAGACAGAAGTGGTCTTACTCACATTGGCGATGAATTTAGGGAAGTGAATGGGATACCTGTTGAGGGTAATAATCCAGAAAATAATCCCGATCTTGGCTCAGTCTCAGGGTTCAATAACATTTAAGATTATACACAGTATCAGAGAAGAGAGGCCATCAAAGGAAGGCAAGATGTTTATCAAAGCCCTCTTTGACAATGACCCTAATGAGGATAAAGCAATTCCATGTAAGGAAGCTGGGCTTTCTTTCCAAAAGGGAGATATTCTTTAGATTATGAGCCAAGATGATGCAACGTGGTGGAAAGCAAAGCATGAAGGAGATGCCAACCCCAGAGCAGGACTGAATCCCTCTAAACATTTCCAGGAAAGGAGACTGGCTCTGAGGCAACCAGAAATATTAGTCCAACCCCTGAAAGTTTCCAGTGGAAATCATCTGCTTTTAGAAGAACTTTCCATCTTAGTAGGAAAGATAAAGAAACAATTAAGTCCATGTATGAGTTCAAGAAGAGTGACCAGTATGACACAGCTGATGTGCCCACGTATGAGGAAGTAACACCCTGTCACCTGTAGATGAATGAGAAATACAGACTTGGTTGGTATTGGCTGGTCCTGTTGGAGTAGGTTTGAATGAAGTGAAACAAAAGCTGCTGATCAGTGACACACAGCAATACGGTGTGACAGTGCCCTATACCATCAGACCAAGAAGCCAGGAGAGGGATGGTGTGGAATATATTTTCATTTCCAAGCATTTGTTTGAGATGAAATAACAAGTTTATTGAGTATGGTGAATATAAAAACAATTATTACAGCACAAGTATAGACTCAGTTCGGTCTGTCCTGGCTAAAAACAAAGTTTGTTGGATGTTCAGCCTCATACAATGAAGCACTTAAGGATACTAGAGTTTAAGCTGTATGGGACATTTATAAAGCCTCTGTCAATAGGGCATTTGAGGGAGACAAGAAAAAATGCAAAGATTATCTCAGGCAGAGACAACCAAGGTGCTGTGAAGCCCTTTATGGAAGACGACTTTCAAGAAATGATTAAATCTGCCCAGATAATGGAGAGTCAGTATGGTCATTTTTTGGACAAAACTACAGTAAATGATCTATTTCTGCTTTATTGACTATGCCAAAGCCATTGACTGTGTGCATCGCAATAAACTGTGGAAAATTCTGAAAGAGATGGGAATACCAGACCACCTGACCAGCCTCTTGAGAAACCTATAAGCAGGTCAGGAAGCAACAGTTAGAACTGGACATGGCACAACAGACTTGTTCCAAATAGGAAAAGGAGTACATCAAGGCTGTATATTGTCACCCTGCTTATTTAATTTCTATGCAGAGTACATCATGAGAAACGCTGGGCTGGAAGAAGCACAGGCTGGAATCAAGATTGCTAGGAGAAATATCAATAACCTCAGATATGCAGATGACACCACCCTTAAGCAGAAAGTGAAGAGGAACTAAAAAGCCTCTTGAAGAAAGTGAAAGAGGAGAGGGAAAAAGTTGACTTAAAGCTCAACATTCAGAAAACAAAGATCATGGTATCTGGTCCCGTCACTTCATGGGAAAAAAATCTGATGCTGCGAGGGATTGGGGGCAGGGGGAGAGGGGGATGACAGAGGATGAGATGTCAGATGGCATCACTGACTCAATGGACATGAGTTTGAGTGAACTCTTGGAGTTGGTGATGGACAGGGAGGCCTGGCGTGCTGCAATTCATGGGGTCACAAAGAGTTGGACACGACTGAGCGACTGAACTGAACTGAATGGATAGTCAATGAAGGCTTAAAGCTCAACATTCAGAAAACTAAGATCATGGCATCTGGTCCCATCACTTCATGGTAAATAGATGGGGAAACAGTGGAAACAGTGTCAGACTTTATTTTTTGGGTTTCAAAATCACTGCAGATGGTGAGTGCAGCCATGAAATTAAAAGACACTTACTCCTTAGAAGAAAAGCTATGACCAACCTAGAAAGCATATTAAAAAGCAGAGACATTACTTTGCCAAGAAAGGTCCATCTAGCCAAGGCTATGGTTTTTCCAGTAGTCATGTACAGATGTGAGAGTTGGCCTATAAAGAAAGCTGAGTGCTGAAGAATTGATGCTTTTGAACTGTGGTGTTGGAGAAGACTCTTGAGAGTCTCTTGGACTGTAAGGAGATCAAACCAGTCAATCCTAAAGGAAATCAGCCCTGGATATTCATTGGAAGGACTGATGCTGAAGCTGAAGCTTCAATAATTTGGCCACCTGATGCGAAGAACTTACTCATTGGAAAAGGCCCTGATGCTGGGAAAGATTGAAGGTGGGAGGAGAACGGGTCAATAGAGGATGAGATGGTTGGATGGCATCACTGACTCAATGGACATGACTTTGAGTAAACTCTGGGAGTTAGTGATGGACAGGGAGGCCTGGCGTGCTGCACTCTATGGGGTTGCAAACAGTCGGACATGACTGAGTGACTGAACTGATAGTAAATGATGATCTCGCTGTGGCCTTCAGTGAGCTGAAAACAACTTTTGACAAATTGGAGACAGATACTCATTGGGTTCNCATGGACTGCACCCCACCAGGCTCCTCCATCCATGAGATTTTCCAGGCAAGAGTACTGGGGTGGGGTGCTATTGCCTTCTCCACTCCTCCTTCTTAGAGAAATGCAAATCAAAACAACAATGAGATAGTATCTCACACTGGTCAGAATGGCCATCAATAAATGGCCATCAACAAAAAGTCCACAAGCAATAAATAGTGGAGAGGATGTGGGAAAAAAGGAACCCTCTTGAACTGTTGGTGGGGATGCAAATTGATACAACCACTATGGAGAACACTATGGAGGGCCTTAGAAAACTAAAAATAAGACTACCATATGACCCAACTGAGACATACACATGTACCCCAATATTCATTGAAGCACTATTTATAATAGCTAGGACTTTGTAGCAATCTAGATGTCCATCGACAGATGAATGGATAAGGAAGTTGTGCTACATATACACAATGAAATGTTACTTATCTATAAAAAGAAATTCATTTGAATTGTTTCTAATGAGGTGGATAAACCTATAGCCTATTATACAAAGTGAAGTAAGTCAGAAAGAGAAAGACAGATACCTTATATTAACACATATATATGTAATCTCGAAAACGACAGATGAATGGATAAGGAAGTTGTGCTACATATACACAATGAAATGTTACTTATCTATAAAAAGAAATTCATTTGAATTGTTTCTAATGAGGTGGATAAACCTATAGCCTATTATACAAAGTGAAGTAAGTCAGAAAGAGAAAGACAGATACCTTATATTAACACATATATATGTAATCTCGAAAGATGGTACTGCTGAACCTATCTAAAGGGCAGCAATCAGATGCAGACATAGAGAGACACTTTTGAACACATTGGGGAAGACAGAATTTAAGATGATTTGAGAGAGTAGCATTGAAACATATATATTACCATATGTAGAATAGATAGCCAGTGGGAAGTCACTGTATGACACAGGAAACCAAAGCCAGTGCTCTGTGATGACCTAGAAGATTGGGGTGGAGAGAGAGGTGGGAGAGAGTTTTAAGATGAAGGGTACACACATATACCTATGGCTGATTCATGTTGATGTATGGCAGAAACTATCATAATATTGTAAAACAATTATCCTCCAATCAAAAATAAAATAAAAAAACTATAAAAACAAGAAAAAAGGAGAAGGCTCAAATCAAGGAAATTAGAAATTAGAAAGGAGATGTTGCAACTGATGCTGCAGAAATACAAAGGATCATAAGACACAACTACAAGCTACTATATGTCAAAAAAAAAAAATGTACAACCTGGAAGAAAGGGACAAATGCTTAGAAAAGCAGAACTTTCCAAGACTTAACCAGGAAGAAATAGAAAATATGAACAGACCAAACACAATCACTGAAACTGAAATTGTAATTAAAATTTTTCCAAAAAAATAGAAGATTAGATAGCTTCATGGGAAAATTCTATCAAACATTTAGAGAAGAGCTAACACATTTAATTCTGAAACTCTTCCAAAAATTTGCAGAAAAAGGAACACACCCAAACTCATTCTACAAGGTCACCATCACCTTGATACCAAAACCAGACAAAGATACAGAAAAGTTGTTGAATAACGATGCCGGGATTCTTGGCCCCCGGAGGAGAAGAATTCAATCTGGGGCCAGAGATGAGGCTTGATCGCTCAGAGCTTTTGTGTAATAAAGTTTTATTAAAGTATAAAGGAGAGACAGAAAGCTTCTGACATAGGCATCAAAAGGGGGCATAAAGAGTAGCCCCCTGTTAGTCTTCAGCTGGATGTTATATAGTCACCAGCAGTCTGCTAATGAAAGAAAGAAATGTCTTAAAACTCAGAATGGCACCAGGCCCTTCACCCATAAGATGCATTTGGGATAATCTCGGCACCAAATGGTTCATCTGGGGCCATAAAATGATTAACTTGAATCTTGAAGAAGGGCAGATCACCATAGAAATAGTTTCATTTATGAGGAACAATATCTGAGTATAACATACTGGTTTATCAAGTAGGTTCTGAGCCAAGAGGTAGAACCGACTTGAAGACAGAGTTTGTGGTAAATGCATAGTACATTAGCATAGCTTAAGATAAACATTTCCATAAGAAAAAGGCATTGGTTAACTTCAGGTGAAACCAGGTGTCACTATGGCAACACAGAATTTTAAGAGAAAACTCCTTTTAAATTTGTATAGATAGGGAAAAAAATATCCTTGTCTGTTTCCTCCTGCCACTTAAGAGAGATAAAAATGTCTGACACTTGCAGGCTATTTCCTCGGTTTGGAGATCCCTGGGCTTCCTGTTTGTTACCCTCTCAATACCAAATTGGGGGAAAAAAATAAATACAGGCCAATACACTGGTGAACATAGATGCAAAACTCAGCAAAATACCAGCAAACATAATCCAACACATTATAAGGATCATACACCACGATAAACTGGGATTTTTCACAGGAATGCACATATTCTTCAATATACAGAAATTAATCAATGTAATATACCAAATTAAAATATTGAAGAATAAAACTTATGTGATAATCTCAATAGATGCAGAAAAAGCTTTTGAAAAAATTCAAAACCATTTTATGGTAAATACTCTCCAGAAAGTGGACATAGCGGGAACCTACCTCAACATAATAAAGGACATGTGTGACAAACCCATGGCAAACATCATTCTCCATGGTCAAAAACTGAAAGCTTTTTTTCTAAGATCAGGAACAAGAAGATGATCACTTTTGTCACTATTATTCAACATAATTTTAAAAGTCTTAGTCATAAATATCATAGGGTAAAAAGAAATTAAAAATTCAAATTGGAAAAGAAGTAATATTGTAACTGTTTGCTGATGATATGATAATATACATAAAAGATCCTAAAGGTGCCATCAGATAACTATTTAGCTAATCAACAAATTTGGTAATGTTGCAGGATAGGAAATTAATACACAGAAATCTCTTGCATTCCTATACACTAACAATGAAACATCAGAAAGAGAAATAAAGGAAACAATTTTATTTAACACTGCAGAAAAATAAATAAAATATCTAGGAATAAATCTATCTGTGGAGGTAAAAGACCTTTACTCTGAAAAATATAAAATACTAATGAAAGAAATCAAAGATGACATAAACAGATGGAGTGATATACCATATTCATGGATTGAAAGAATCAAGAGTGTGAAAATTATTACATATCCCAAAGTAATCTATAGAATCAATGCAATCACTATCAAATTAGAAATCTTAATTTCACAGAATTACATTAAACATATTTACAGTTCTTATGGAAACAGAAAAGACTCTGAGTAGTTAAAGCAATCTTTAGAAAGAAACACAGAGCTAGAACACAGAATAGGAAACCATAAATAAGACCAAAAGACAACCCTCAGAATCAGAAAAATATATTTGCAAATGAAAGAACTGACAATGGATTAATCTCCAAAACCATTCACACAGTTTGACATTAAAAATATATATATATATTGAAAAATTAGCAGAAGACCCAAACAGACATTTCTCCAAAGAAGATATACACAAGGCCAAGAGGCACATGAAAAGATGTTCAAAATCACTAATCAGTGAAATGCAAATCAAACCACAATGAGGTATCACTTTGCACTAGTTAGAATTGCCATAATCAAAATATCTACAAACAATAAATGCTGGAGAGGGTATGGAGAAGAGGGAACTCTTCTACATTGTTGGTGGCAATATAAACTGGTACAGCTACTATAGAGAACGGTATGAAGGATCTTTAAAAAACTAAAAATACAACTACCACATGATCTAGAAGTTCCACTCCTGTGCATATGCACAGATAAATTCATTATTCAAAAAGATATATGCAGAGCTTCCTTGGTTGTCCAGAGGTTAAAAGTCCATCTTGCAATGCAAGGGACACTGGTTAGATCCCTGGTCCGGAAGATTCTACATGCAGTGAAACAACTAAGCCCATGCACCACAACTACTGGAGCCTGCAGTCTACAGCCTGTGCTCCAAAACAAGAGAAGCCACATCACAACTAGAGAGTAGTCCCCTTTGCTGCAACTGGAGAAAGCCTGTGTGCAGGCTGGAAAACACAGTACAGCCAAAAATAAAAGTAAATAAGTAGAAAAAGCAAAAAAAAAAAATAATTTCACATGATTAGAAGACAACTAAATATATTTTTAAAAGATACATGCACACCAATATTCATAGCATCCATATTTAAAATAACCAGTACATGGAAGCAACCTAAATTTCTATCAACAGAGGAATGGGTATAGATGTCATGCATATATACAATGGAATATGTCATAAAAAGAAATGAAATTGTGCCATTTGCAGAGCCATGGGTGGACCTAGAGATTATCATACAGAGTGAAGTAAGTAACCAAAAAAGTAGAGGTAGTTATATTTATATTTAAAAATAGACTTTAAAATGGTAAAAAGAGACAGTCATTATATAATGATAAATGTGTCACTCTATCAAGAAATCATGCTCAAAATCCTTCAAGCTAGGATTCAGCAGTATATAAATTGAGAACTTCCAGGTGTGCAAAAAGACAGAGGAACCAGAGATTGAATTGCCAACATACACTGGATCATGAAAAAGGCAAGGGGATTCAAAAAAATCTACTTCTTAATTCACTATGCCAAAGCCATTCACAGGATGGATCATAACAAACTATGAAATATTCTTAAAGAGCTGGGAATACCAGACCACCTTACTTCCCTTTCAAGAAACCTGTACACAGGACAAGAAGCAACAGTTAGAACTGAATATGAAACAACAGACTGGTTCAAAATTAGGAAAGGAGTGTATCAAGGCTGTATATTGTCACCCTGCTTATTTAACTTACATGCAGAGTACATTATGCAAAATATTGGGCTGGACAAAGCACAAGCTGGAATCACAAGATCAGCAGGAGTAATATCAACAACATCAGATATGCAAATGATCCACTTTAATGGCAGAAATTGAAGAGGAATTGTAGAGCCTCTTGATGAAGGTGAAAGAGGAGAATGAAAAATCTGGCATAAAACTCAACACTCATAAAAGGAAGATCATGGCATCCGATCCTATCATTTCATGGCATAGATGGGGAAAGTAATGGAAACAGTGTCAGATTTCATTTTGGGGGGCTCCAAAATCAATGCAGACACTGACTGCTGCTGCAAAAATAAAAGACACTTGTTCCCTGGAAGAATGGCTATGTCAACCCTAGACAATGTTTTAAAATGTAGAGACACCACATTGCCGACAAAGGTCCATATAGTCAAAGTATTGTTTTTCCAGTAGTCATGTACGGATGTGAGAGTTGAATCATAAAGAAGGCTGAGGGCCAAAAAATTGATGCTTTCAAACTGTGGTGCTGGAAAAGATTCTTGAGAGTCCCCTGGACAGCAAGGATTTGAAACCAAGTCAATCTTAAGAAGTATCAACCCTGTTGGAAGAAAAGTTATGACCAACCTAGATAGCATATTAAAAAGCAGAGACATTACTTTGCCTCCAAAGGTCCATCTAGTTAAAGCTATGGTTTTTCCAGTAGTCATGTATGGATGTGAGAATTGGACCATAAAGAAAGCTGAGCACTGAAGAACTGATGCTTTTGAACTGTGGTGTTGGAGAAGACTCTTGAGAGTCCTTTGGACTGCAAGGAGATCCAAACAGTCCATCCTAAAGGAGATCAGTCTTGGGTGTTCACTGGAAGGACTGATGTTGAAGCTGAAATTCCAATACTTTGGCCACCTGATGCGAAGAGCTGGCTCATTAGAAAAGACCCTGATGCTGGGGAAGATTGAAGGCAGGAGGAGAAGAGGACGACAGAGAATGACATGGTTGGATGGCATCACTGACTCAATGGACACGAGTTTGAGTAAACTCTAGGAGTTGGTGATGAACAGGGAGGCCTGATGTGCTGCAGTCCAAGGGGTCACAAAGAGTCAGACACGACTGAACTAACTAATCAACCCTGAATGTTATTGGAAGAACTGATGTTGAAGCTGAAGCTCCAATACTTTTGCCACCTGATGTGAAGAGCTGATTCATTGGAAAAGACCCTGATGCTGGGGAAGATTGAAGGCAGGAGGAGAAGGGGACAGCAGAGAATGAGATGGTTAGATGACATTATTGACTTAATGGATATGAGTTTGAACAAACTCAGGGAGATAGGAATGGACAGAGAAGCCTGGGGTGCTGCATTTCATGAGGTTGCAAAGAGTCAGACATGACAGTGACTGAAAACAAGTTATAACAATTGTAAATATTTCTGTACCCAATATGTGAACATCTAAATATATAAAACAAACAAAAAATAATATCTAAAAAGAGAGGTAGAAAATGATGCAGTAACATTTAGGGATTTTAAAACCCTGCTTTCCACACTAGGGAGGTCATGCAGGCAGTGAATTTATAAAGAAACAATATATTTGAACAACACTATAAGCAAATGTACTTTAAATATATATATAACATTCTCTCTAACAACCGAATGCACATTCTTCTAAAGCTTACATTGAATATGTTCTAGGATAAAACATGTGTTAGGCTACAAAGAAGTCTTAGCAAATTGAAGAAGACAAGTAGAGCAATAGAACAGGAGAATCAAGTTCCCAGAAATAAACGCAAGCATATACAGTCAAATAATATATGACAAGGGGGCCGATAGTACTCTCAATAAAAAAGACAGTCTTTTTAATGGATGATTTTGAAATAATTAGAAAGTTACATGCAAAAGAATAGAACTGGATACATATCTTATATCATTCAGTAAAAATAATTCAAAATGGATTAAAGAGTTAAATATAAGACCTGAAACCATAGAACTGCTAGATGAAAGCAGAGGAATAAAACTCCTTGATATGAATCTTGGCAATTATTTATTGTATACAACAAGCAAAGCACAACCAACAAAATGGAAAATAAACAGATAGGACTAGGACATCACTGAAATAAAAAACCTTATTTATAGCAAAAGAGATCATCAACAAAGTGAAAAACAAATGCAGAATGGGGAAAATGTTTGCAAACCACATATCTGTTAAAGGGTCAATATCAAAAATTTATAAAGAACACATACAACTCAACTGCAAAAAAAAAAAAAAAAATCCCAGTTTAAAAATGGGCAAAGGGCTTGAACTGACATTACTCTAAAGAAAATATATGAAAGGCCAATGGGCACTTGAAATGGTCTAAAGCAGTAGTCATTAGTGAAATGCAAATTAAAACCACAATGAGATATCATTTCACACCTCTTAGAGTAATCATTATCAAAATATCACAAGAGATAGCAAATGCTGGTGTGGATCTGGAGAAATGGGAAACTTCATGCACTATTGGTGTGATTGCAAATTGGTACAGCTATTAAGGAAAACAATATGGAGGGTCCTCAAAAAATTAAAAATAGAGCTACCAAGATCCAGAAATTCCACTTCTGAGAATATAACCAAAGCAAATGAAAACACTAACCAAAAATGATATCTGCATTCCCATGTTCATAGCAGCATTATTTACAATAACCAAGGTATACACAAAAAAAGAATTTGTGAGATATTTAATAGAATATTATTTAGCCATGATAAACAAGGAAATCCTACCTTTTGTTACAACATGAATAGATTTTGAAGACATTATGCTAAGTGAAATTAGTCAGACAAAGAAAGACAAATACTATATGATCTCATTTACATGTGAAATCTTAAAAAGAACATTCATAGAAAAAGAGATCAGACTTGTGGTTACCAGAGGAAAAGAGTTAGGGACAGGGAATAGAAGGAAAATGGTCAAAAGACTCAGTTTTTCTATTATAAGATTAATAAGTACTAGGGATATAATGTACAACATTATGACTACAGCTAACACTGATGTAGAATATATAGGAAATTTGGTAACAAAGGAAACCCTAAGCATTTTCATCACACAGAGAATTTTTTTTCCTTTTCCTTTCTTTTTTTTTATTGTATCTATATAAGAAGATAGATGTTAGCTGAATCAATTGCAGTAAACACTTCACAATATATAAAATTAAACCATCATTCTGTGTGCCTTAAACTTATACAGTGAAGTGATTGTGAGTCATATCTAATACAGGTCAAGAATACAGAATTCAGACTATACAGAGAACACTTATACTTCAACAACAAAAAGATAAGCAACAAAACTTAAAAAGACAGATAAGAGATCTAAATAGAAATTTCTCCAAATAAGATAATGACCAATAAGCACAAGATATGGTGGTGGTTTCATCTCTAAATCATGTCTGACTCTTGAAAATATGCTCAAATGTCATTTGCTCTTAGCAAAATTCAAATAAAACCCACGATGAAATATAACTTCACATTTACTAGGATAACCATGTTCAAAACATGGAAAATAATTAAGGTTGCTGATGATATGGGGAAACTGAAATCCTCTGTTTGTTGGTGGGACTGTTCCATGGTGCAACTGCTATAGAAAACATTTTGCTGGTTCATCAAAAAGCTAATCATAGTAATATTATAAGATCCAGAAACCCCATTCCTTGAAATATACCCTAAATACTTGAAACAGGTATTCAAAGAAAATTTTGTACATGAATGCTTATAGCAGTATTATTCAGTTAAAGTAGAAAAAAACTCAAATCTCCATCAACTGATAAACAAAACATAGTATATTTATATCATACAAGGGAATGTTGTTCAGCCATAAAAATGATGTATTAATGTTACATACAATGTGGATGAAGTTTGAAAACATGGTAAATGAAAAGAGTCAAAATCTAAAGGTCACGTTTTGTATGATTCAATTTATATAAAATGTGAATCCATAGATATAGAAAGCATATGTGTTTTGGTCTTAGGTTGTGCAGAGGAGGGAATGAAAAATGATTGCTTAAATTTTACAAGGTTTCTGTTTCACATGATTTAAAACATCTTGAATTAAATAGTGATGGTGTATTACATTATCAATGCATTTCATATTATAGGCTTACATACTTCAAAATTATTAAAATGGCAAATTTTATGTTATATGCAATTTACTATAATTGTTGTTTAGTCACTAAGTCATGACCCAGGGAGGGATTGAACCCTTGTCTCCTGCATTGGCAGGTGGACTTGTTACCTCTGAGCCACCTGAGAAGCCCATGTTACTGTAATAGAAAAGAATAAGTATAATATTATTTTAGTTTCAGTGGTCCCTTCGTGTTTTTTTTCTCCCTGTGTCTATTGGATTGACTGATAACAGGAAAAAACATTTGAAGAGACAGACAATAAGACTGATATATTTTATGAAAAAACGTGTCTGGACTCTTCAGAGTGAGGCAAGATCACTTCAAATTTGTCAAAATTCTGTGATGACATGTCTGATTAACCCTTAATGGGGAGGAAAGGAAAATCACTTGGGACCTGTTAGATATGATGGGACAGGTTTCCAAAAAAACAGTAGAGAGGAATACCTGAAAAAGAGAGAAGCTACTAAAAATAAATTCTACTTATTTATTTTGTGAAGAGCTAAACTTGACAGGATCTTATTCTTGAATTTATTTTTTACCATTTCCTGAAAAACTCCAAAGCAGTTTTTACCTTGATCCAAGTTAAACATAGGCATTTTAATCCAACCTTGGGATTTAAATACCTGAAGTCAGAGGCTTAAGAATTTTTGGAAAATATAGAGGAAAGTAAGGTTTTTCCAACAAATCATTCTGTCAAACTTTCCATTAGGCCTGGGACTTTCCCTCTGTTAGACACTGATGATGTTTTGACAGAGCCTTTATAAAAATTCCACTGTAATCCACATTATTTAATTAATATATGCATAGTGCTAAGTACATACCAAGATCCTTTTCTCTTCTTATTTTAATTTCTCCTTTCATGTGCCTCATACAGCAAGCCAGGCCACTGAGTCAGTACAGAATCCAATTCCTGAATCTTAT
Organism: Aepyceros melampus; assembly: GCA_006408695.1. NCBI lineage: Eukaryota > Metazoa > Chordata > Mammalia > Artiodactyla > Bovidae > Aepyceros > Aepyceros melampus. The sequence goes on from SJXQ01011729.1 coordinate 79,443, forward strand.
TTGTCTTGAGAGCTACCCTGGAAAATTCCAGTATACTGGTGTCTCCTGGATCTTTCCTTTAGAGTTTTGGTCTCTGACTCAGACTCAAGGAACTTTCATTTCTTATTGCATATTTTGACAAAGAAGGCAACAGGGATGTAAGAATGTATCAACAAGTATAATGAGGCAGTTAAGCTTAAAAGAAATGAGATGTGGCAGTAATTGAACTTGCAGAAGGAAAAAATAATGAAATAATGTGGAAAAAAGGTCATGAACTCTATGGTTCCTTATATAAGGGGAATGTAAGGTGTTTTTTTTTTTCAATTTAATATTGGTTATTATTTTACTTTCTACATTATTATCTGAACCTAAAATTAAAAAAAAAACTCAATATTTAAGAAAAGAGTCATAAAATTTGCATAGAACTACAAGTCTTTGGCAATATTGATTTATAAAACTTCCATAGCAAATCAGTTAGTCCTCACATGCCACATTATGCTGCATTACTATTAAACTGATGGGCTGAAGAGGAGCTGATTAACATAATGTGATTCAAGGAGTACCAGGAAGTAATTTACCAATCTTCCCCCCAAACTCCTCTCACTATAATTTTCACTTTTACTATCAGGAAATAATTATTTTCCCTAAATAGTGCTATTTTATGGGGTTCTATTCTGTAGTGTAAGTATCTTGAAAGAGGATAACATAAGATAATAACCTATAAGTGGTGTGTTGAAGCCAGTTCTTACTGGTGTGACAGAGCCCATTTTGTGCATATCTTACTAATTCACCCTTCACTGACTTTTCTTTAGTTGCTTCAGATCACTCTTTATGGGAGCATATACACACATAAACTCTTAATTAAATTACACTTCCTTGAAAGTTGGTTGAACATTTTAAGTTCATGCTTAAAATTTCAGGTATCATTTTATGTAGCATGTTTTGCATTCATAAAAGTACACTCCTACAGAAAATCTTTGCTTTCTATAGTTTCATACACATCTACTACAAAGATTTGGATGTGTTGTGTATATGTGTGTTTGTGTGTGTGTGTGTGTGTTCCCCCCAAAGAGACAGGAATATGTGGAGGACTATCTTAGTTTGGGTATACTAAGTTACCATATACTTTATAAGTGGGTTACATTGGAAGAGGCCCTAGAGTAGGGTGTGTATTTACAAAGTATAGTTTTAAAGATACAGGAGAACACTGAGTCAAACAAAAATACCTTTACACATGTACAAATTCTCTCATTTACAACAGGTTTTTAAGTGTCCAGAAACTCCATTTTTTACTGTAAGAGTTTGGGGTTACCCAAAATGTATACCTCTCACATTCACAAATACTTCCTGAAAATCAAATTGAATAAGATCTAAAAGTAAATCAGTAAACAAAGAAGCTATGATTAAAGAAAAGGACAAATAGAACCATAAAAGGTAAAATTTACTACCTATTTAATTTTTTATTTTCTTTCACAGAGACACTAAAGGAAAAAATTAAAATTTGGAAAGAATTCAACTTCCTACCTGTTTTAGACATGGGCTAATGTTAAGGTCATTAAATGTACAAATATAATTTAGGAACCTTTTGTAGCAGCTTGCCTGTACGTTATACTACATCCAAGAATTCTACTGCTAAGATCAATGGACTCATTGCCTGGGTTGGATCACTTGACATTTTTGAGCCAAACCAAAGCCTCAAAGTAAATATTTCCTGCAGAGACCATTTAGGCCACAAATGAAAATGTGAGTAATATCAGCAGGGAAAATATTGTTTTAACATTACTTGCAAACCATAGAACCATAGTGCATGAACTAATGACTAAAGAATATAGCTTGCAAAACACAGAAAGAGGGGGAAGTGTTAAAGAACAGTATTTTAACATTTTCACCAGTTTCAAATTGTTATAACTCTAAACCCTAGAAGTTGTAATGTTTCTTCACATGCTAACTAAGCTAAACTTTTGCTGCTTTTCAGACTTGTAAATTTCTCTCTATTAGGTTTTCAGGGACCACAGAAAAGGATGAAAAATTAGCATGTAACCACTCTACGTTTAGATGGAAGAAATTTGCAGTAACTAATCAACTTCTATACACTGGTGGGGTGAAATATATAAGCAGGGACAACAGTTTCAGTAATATAAATAATTTTTACAAATAAATTGCCCCAAGGTGACAGATAATTGTGCAGGCCAAATCAATGAGGCCACTATGTTTTAAAAGCTATCCCTTCTCTATTGCTCAACTGATTCAGGCTGGACTTTTGGCTGTGGGAGAACAAGAAACATTCAACTAAATTTAGAGTCATTTTTTCCAAGCACACTCCATAATTGCTCAGAAGAGAAATAGAGATAAATGTACAATTTTTTAAAAGAAATATTTTCTTTATATTGTGCTTTGAAACCACAATCAAATGAAGAGCCAGGGATAAGCAATGTTCAAATAGCCTCTCCATCAACATCTAGTTAGAGAGTCATTCTATTTCTTTTGCAAATAAACATAGTGGTCTGATAAATTTCCAGAGGGAAATACTATCTTGCAAATTCAAAGTGAATCTGGTCACTATATTACTTCACATTTTCTGAGCAGCTATTATGTGCCAAAAAAATATATTAGGAACACATGAAGTGGTGCTGGGTGGCAATGTCCAAACTGTCTTTCTGTAGGCAATTTCTAAGATATGGCCATGTTTTTGTCACTAACATTTTAATGAGATTTTTAAGAAGTGTAAAATGTGAATCGAGTATGTACAGACTACAAATCATTATTAGGATCAACCATCATAAAGTCTTCTGTAAGAAACTTATCATAAATACAAAAACTACACAATGGTAGGTATAATAAAATTATAGTTAAGGGAAACATAGCAGCAATGCCTCTGACATCAATGATTTAGTAGTAAAAAATAGAAAAGAGCAAATACCTTTCAGATTATATCCTGGATTCATTACTCAACAGAATTAGTTTACTTGTTTCTACCATTTCATGTTCAATTCTGACTGGAAACTGATGCACCAAAGGATTACTGCAAGGTCTTGAAAAATCAGCAAAAATATAGTCATAGTCAGCAAACTCTCTTGAATAAACTAAGAAGCTTGTTCATGCATTTTTCTAAGTTTTCAAGTAAAAAAGAGTTTTATTCGACTTTTAGTTAAACCCAAATCTGAACTGATTTAACCAGAACTACTTTAATCTCCTAGCAGCTTCCCTGGTGGATTGGCTGGTAAATAATCCAATTGCAATTCTTTGGAGTACTGAGTTCGATCCCTGGGTTGGGAAGATCTCCTGGAGAAGGGATTGGCTACCCATTCCACTTTTCTAGCCTGGAGAATTCCATGGACTGTATAGTCCATGGGATTTCAAAGAGTTGGACATGACTGAGAGACTTTCACTTTCACTTTCATGCTGGGTGACAGTCATATATTAGAGGTATGATTGAATGTCACTCTGAAGGACCTCTTGCATAATTACACTCACCACTCAAGCTCATCCTCCCTAGCGGTATTTGTCTCTTTTCTTGACAAGAACTATTAAATTGCAAATATAAATGGAGAGAGATAACCCTTTAAATCATTAATCATATAGCAATACTTTAGAGGAAATTAATCTAGACTCTGAAGACATATGACATAAAGGAGCTAAAAGCTTTGGCTGATAGAGGGCAATTTGGAGTTTAGGGCATTAATCAGAGAAAGGAGCCATAGTCTGATTACTATACTTGTGAACTTTGGGAAGCAGTGTCAGGATTGGATGGTGTAGCAAGCCAGTCCAGAGCATAGGAAGACCATAAAAGATGCTATTGGAGGTTAAAGAGTTTTATGAAAGAAGTGGCTCTATCAGATTATGAGAGTATAGCTTAATGTTCTCACCATAACAGCATCACATTGTACACCTTAAATTTAAACATGTAGATTTAAATAAACCTGAAGTAAAAGTCCAAATATATCAAATATAGTGAGCATATAGGTGAATCAGCACTTTAATACATTGCTGATGGCGGTAAAAATTTATAGAGCCAATTTGGAAAGCAGTTTGCTAGTACTGAGTAAAATTGAAAATGTGCAGACCCTAGCAATTCTGTAATCACACTTTATATAAATACACTGTACATAAGAACACATATAAGAATGCTGAAACCAGCATAAATTTTAATGGCAAAATTTAGAAGCAAAATTATATAGTCAACTGGAGACTAGATAAACATAATACAGCATATTAATACGTTGTTATTGTTGTTGTTTAGTCACTGGGTTGTGCCTCTTTTGTGACCCATGAATTGTAGCCTGTCAGGCTTCTCTGTCCATGGGATTTTCCAGACAAGAGTACTGGAGTATGTTGCCATTTCTTTTTCCATGGGATCTTCCTGACCTATGGATCAAACACGCATCTGTTTAGTGGGTGGATTCTTTACCACTGAGCCACCAGGGAAGCCCTAATATTTACATTATGGAATAGTAAATAGCAGTTAAAAGTTATATCTGTGTGTGTGTGTGTGTGTGTGTGTGTGTGTGTGTATAGAGGGCTTCCTTCGTGGCTCAGATGGTTCAGTTCAGTTCAGTTCAGTTCAGTTCATTTCAGTTGCTCAGTCGTGTCTGACTCTTTGCGACCCCATGAATTGCAGCACACCAGGCCTTCCTGTCCATCACCAACTCCCAGAGTTCACCCAGACCCACGTCCATGGAGTCAGTGACGCCATCCAGCCATCTCATCCTCGGTCGTCCCCTTCTCCTCCTGCCCCCAATCCTTCCCAGCAACAGAGTCTTTTCCAATGAGTCAACTCTTCACATGAGGTGGCCAAAGTACTGGAGCTACAGTTTCAGCATCATTCCTTCCAAAGAAATCCCAGAGTTGATCTCCTTCAGAATGGACTGGTTGGATCTCCTTGCAGTCCAAGAGACTCTCAAGAATCTTCTCCAACACCACAGTTCAAAAGCATCAATTCTTCGGCGCTCAGCCTTCTTCACAGTTCAACTCTCACATCCATACATGACTACTGGAAAAACCATAGCCTTGACTAGACGGACCTTAGTCGGCAAAGTAATGTCTCCGCTTTTCAATATGCTATCTAGGTTGGTCATAACTTTTCTTCCAAGGAGTAAGCGTCTTTTAATTTCATGGCTGCAGTCACCATCTGCAGTGATTTTGGAATCCAGAAAAATAAAGTCTGACACTGTTTCCACTGTTTCCCCATCTATTTCCAATGAAGTGATGGGACCGGATGCCATGATCTTAGTTTTCTGAATGTTGAGCTTTAAGCCAATTTTTTACTCTCCTCTTTCACTTTCATCAAGATTACTGGAAAAACCATAGCCTTGACTAGACGGACCTTAGTCGGCAAAGTAATGTCTCCGCTTTTCAATATGCTATCTAGGTTGGTCATAACTTTTCTTCCAAGGAGTAAGCGTCTTTTAATTTCATGGCTGCAGTCACCATCTGCAGTGATTTTGGAATCCAGAAAAATAAAGTCTGACACTGTTTCCACTGTTTCCCCATCTATTTCCCATGAAATGATGGGACTGGATGCCATGATCTTTGTTTTCTGAATGTTGAGCTTTAAGCCAACATGTTCACTCTCCTCTTTCATTTTCATTTCACAAATAGGTAAGTATCTAAGATAATAAAATATGCTGTCACTTTTAATAATGTTAATTTTAAAACAACAAAATATACTATCCAATGTCTACATTATTTCATAATACAAAGTGAGTGTTTTCTAGTGCAAACCAAAAATGTGAGGCAGACATAGCTTTAAAAATGAAATGTAGAATAATTCTAGTGCTGGGAAAAACTCATTGTACTATCCAAAAGAGTTATGATATAGATAATTAAAAATTTCATCAGAGACTGTATTTGAAACAAATAGTTCATGGGAAATAGTTTACTAAAACATCCTTCATTGTTCATGTAAAATTCCAATTTAACCAAACTTCCTCTATTATTTGCTAAATCTGGTAGATCTAATTAGGGAAGCACTTGGCAGAGCAGTCCCAGATCTTTAGATGCCATCACACTGTATATTTTATGCTATTACATGTATTTCAGTTCAGTTCAGTCACTCAGTTGTGTCAGACTCTTTGTGACGTGACAAACTACAGCATGCCAGGCCTCCTTGTCCATCACCAACTCCCAGAGTATACTCAAACTCATGTCCATTGAGTCAGTGATGCCATCCAACCATCTCTTCCTCTGTTGTCCCCTTCTCCTCTGGCCTTCAATCTTTCCCAGCATCAGGGTCTTTTCCAGTGAGTCAACCCTTCGCATGAGGTGGCCAAAGTACTGGAGTTTCAGCTTTAGCATCATTCCTTCCAAAGAAATCCCAGGGTTGATCTCCTTCAGAATGGACTGGTTGGATCTCCCTGCAGTCCAAGGGACTCTCAAGAGTCTTCTCCAACACCGCAGTTCAAAAGCATCAATTCTTCGACGCTCTGCCTTCTTCACAGTCCAACTCTCACACCCACACATGACCACTGGAAAAACCATAGCCTTGACTAGATTGACCTTAGTTGGAAAAGTAATGTCTCTGCTTTTGAATATGCTATCTAGGTTGGTCATAACTTTCCTTCCAAGGAGTAAGCGCCTTTTAATTTCATAGCTGCAATCACCATCTGCAGTGATTTTGGAGCTCAGAAAAATAAAGTCAGCCACTGTGTCCACTGTTTCCCTATTTATTTACCATGAAATGATAGGACTGGATGCCATGATCTTCGTTTTCTGAATGTTGAGCTTTAAGCCAACTTTTTCACTCTCCTCTTTCACTTTCATCAGGACGCTCTTTAGTTCTTCTTCACTTTCTACCACAAAGGTGGTATTATCTGCATATCTGAAGTTATTGATATTTCTCCCAGCAATCTTGATTCTAGCTGTGCTTCTACAACCCAGTGTTTTTCTCATGATGTGCTCTGCATATAAATACGCAGAATGACAATATACAACCTTGACATACTCCTTTTCCTATTTGGAACCGTCTGTTGTTCCATGTCCAATTCTAACTGTTGTTACCTGACCTGCATACAGGTTTCTTAAGAGGCAGGTCAGGTGGTCTGGTATTCCCATCTCTTTCAGAACTTCCCTACTGTAAAATTTCTGTTGACTTCTATAGAAGACATAATACATGGCTGTCTACAACTGATAGTGTCTAAAGGACATTTATTTCAGGCCCATAACTGACTTTGTACTTAATTTTTTGGTGCTCTCACATATCCAACTTCTCTTCCCAGGTTCAGAATATGCACCATTAATGTTATGTGTTCAAAGGCTTTCCCAAATAAGTGCTCACCAAAGCCCTGAGAACAAGCTTGACAGTGTATGTCATTTTGGAAAATGAAACTATTTTCTCTGCAATTTTATACAAAATGCATTGGGAGCTCATTATATATGTTTCAATTATTCTAATTTTAATTGAAATTGTGAAAGGCATAAGAAGGCTATCAATATGTCTCATTAAATATTTCTTTCAATTTACATACCATACTTTCTTTTATAAAGTCCAATTAGTTTTGTTTATTATTTATTTTTGTAAATACCAGGCATATTTCATTTTATTGTGCTTAACTTTTATTGCTTGACATACCACAATTTTTACAAATTAAAGGTTTCTGACAATCCTGCTTGAAAAAATCTATAAGTGCTATTTTTCGAACAGTATTTGCTCACTTCATGTCTGTAGGTTCACATTTTGATAATTCTCTAAATACTTCAAACTTTTCATCAGCAAAGAGATTATGACTAGCTAAAGATTCAGATGATGATTAGCATTTTTTAGCAATAAAGTATTTTTAATTATGGTATATATATTGTTTTCTTTAGACAAAATGCTATTGCACACTTAATAGACTACAGTGTACTGTAAATATGTTTTATATGCACTAGGAAAACAAACAAACAAAAAAACTCAAACTGATTTTATTGAGATATTCACTTTATTGCAGTTATCTGGATCCAAATCACAACTCTGAGATAGGTTTATATATATTTTTTCTTTAAAATTATGAGAAACTGTAAAAAGTTATTTCCATATGAACAACACAGGATCTTCAATGGTATCCATTTATATTATACAATTATCTATTTACAAAAAACACATGAGGAAGATTTTAAAAGAATAATTTATATCTAAATGCCCTTATGGCAGAAAGTGAAGAGGAACTAAAAAGCCTCTTGATGAAAGTGAAAGAGGAGAGTGAAAAAGTTGGCTTAAGGCTCAACATTCAGAAAACGAAGATCATAGCATCTGGTCCCGTCACTTCATGGGAAATAGATGGGGAAACAGTGGAAACAGTGTCAGACTTTATTTTTGGGGGCTCAAAGATCACTGCAGATTGTGTTTGCAGCCATGAAATTAAAAGACACTTACTCCTTGGAAGAAAGTTATGACCAACCTAGGTAGCATATTCCAAAGCAGAGACATTACTCTGCCAACAAAGGTCCATGTAGTCAAGGCTATGGTTTTTCCAGTGGTCATGCATGGATATGAGAGTTGAACTATGAAGAAAGCTGAGCACCGAAGAATTGATGCTTTTGAACTGTGGTGTTGGAGAAGACTCTTGAGAGTCCCTTGGACTGCAAGCAGATCCAACCAGTCCATTCTGAATGAGATCAGCCCTGGATCTTCTTTGGAAGGAATGATGCTAAAGCTGAAACTCCAGTACTTTGGCCACTTCATGTGAAGAGTTGACTCATTTGAAAAGAATATGATGCTGGGAAGGATTGAGGGCAGGAGGAGAAGGGGACAATTGAGGATGAGATGGCTGGATGGCATCACTGACTCGATGGACGTGAGTCTGAGTGAACTCTGGGAGTTGGTGATGGACAGGGAGGCCTGGTGTGCTGCTATTCATGGGGTCGCAACTGAACTGAACTGAATTGAAATGTCCTAAAAGCCCATTTCAGCTTTTAGAAGACTGCTGAGTTTCTCTTTATTTTACCAGAAGGGGGCGTATGAAGATCAAATTCAAGAATACTTTTATAAAAGGTCTTTGGGAAAAAAAAAATGCAGTTGTTTTAAAACTTTTTGAAAAGGTGATTTATTTCACCACTGATGTGTTTATTTTGTAAAGCACAGTTTCACTGAACATTAGAATTGGCTTAATATTATGCCATTTCATATGCTTTCCTGAGTTCGGATGTGAGAAAATGGTTTCCTTGTTTTCTAAAACAACTTAGCCCTCTTGATTCTTTGGATAAGGAATGTAGTTAACAAGAATACTCTTGCATCTGTCATTTTAAATAGGTAGGCATTTCAGGGCTGACAGGAACATTTTTTGTGAAACTGGGTGTCTTAAGGAAACTGATGATATTTGGGAGATAGCCTTTCTTTACAATTTTTCATACAGTGCAGGGTTTTTGTTTTTGTTCTTTGTTGATTTTCTTTATTTAAAATAATTAACCTTCGATTACTATATTCATAGTAAATATCTGTACTTCACTGATGATCGTTTTCTCATTCTCACACACACACACAAACACATACACAAACAAGTAACCAAAACTTGCATGTCTCAAAGGAAATACAAATAATTTTAGACAAAATGTATATAAGTCAATCATCCTTTTTATAAATCCATGGGGAATTAACTTTAAGAATAAACCATTTCTTACAATTCCTCAGAGAGAGAGTATTAATTTTTACAAAGTAAGGGGAGAAGTGAAAACCAAGCAAAATAGAAACTCAAAATGGAAAAACAGTTCAAAGACTTTAAGATAAGGTATTTCCAAGTGAAATATGTTCCATTTGAAATATATATGCCAATATTCAAGCAAATGGTTTTTAACTCTAGCTAAAAGTTGGAAAAAATTTTGGACATGTATTTCACATTTCAAAAAGCCCATTATGAAAGTCTGCAGCAGTTCTTTTTGTAAGAGTTATAGGAAGAAGAGCCAAAGTTTTGGGGGATTCCATATGAATATATGACAGATTAAATAAATATTTCAAATCTGATTACATTTGCATGAGGGATATGGGAGGCTAAAACAATTATGTGGTGCATATTGAAGCTCTCTTTGTGTCAGTTTTATAGCAAATTAAAGTTGGAGTTATTACAACATATCCAGTGAGTTCCCCAAACATTATGTATAGTGGTTGCTGTTGTTGTTCAGTTTCCCAGTCATGTCCAACTCTTTGTGACCCTATGGACTGCATAACGCCAGGCCTCCCTGTCCCTCACCATCTCCCAGAGTTTGCCCAAGTTCATGTTCACTGCATTATGATGCCATCCAGCCATCTCATCCTCTGACACCCTCTTCTCCTTCTGTTCTTAATCTTTCTGAGGATCAAGGACTTTTCCAATGAGTCCTGGAGCTTCAGCTTCAGCATCAGTCCTTCCAGTGAATATTCAGGGTTTAGCTTCATTAAGACTGACTGGTTTCATCTCCTTTGTTATGTATAGTAAGACAGAGAAAATAGCCACTTTCAAGAACTATTTGCTCTAGTTTATATAGTACATTGGTGTGTGTTATATTCTCTTATTAAGTATTTTAGACTATTTCATTATCACCTATTAGCAACTTCAGAAATAGTCTTCTATGCTCAAATGTCATCTTCTTATTGTGTCATTAATATATTTAACATCAAACAAATATTCATAGAATGTCAACTATGTGTGAGGCAGCTATGCTTTGGGAAACAAATGTAAGGAAATATGCTATGATTTCTGCTTGGATGAAGCATTTGCCTGATTGGGGAAGAACAAAAACAGAGCCAAGCAATTTTAAGTCCCGACAACCTACTCCAGCATTCTTGCCTGGGAAAGAATGGATAGATGAACCTGCCAAGCTACAGTCCATGGGGGTCACAAAGCATTGGATGTGACTTAGCAACTAAATAACAACACACACAAGACAAACCATATTATGATCATGCCAAATAGTAAAGTCTATTGGATATCAGAGATTAGGTGTAATGGAGAGATTACAGAGCATATAATGCAGATTGGCAGAGAGGAAAGAATTAAGCTTTCTGTTAACCAGATGAATATTAACAAGTCAGTAAAGAGAGGTGAGTATTTACATGATTATTTAGTGACAGAACACATAATCTGGCTGAACTGGGGATTTCATACTGAGAAACAAGGAGCAGTAAAATTAGAATGATAAATAAGCCAGATATTCTGTGCAATTTGTCTTATATAAAATGAGGTTACATTAAATAATTTGAGGTAGTTCAATGGCATAGTGAAAAAGACTTTTAGAGAAGATAAAGCTGGCAGTATTTTTATAAAGTAAACTAGAAGAGAGAAATGGAAGCTAGTGCAATTATCCAGAAACAAGATGTTATAGATTTATACTAGAATGATGGATATGACCATTCAGGTATGACCTAAATGAAATCCCTTATGATTATACAGTGGAAGTGAGGAATAGATTTAAGGGACAAGATCTTATAGACAAAGTGCCTGATAAACTATAGACAGAGGTTCATGACACTGTACACGAGACAAGGGTCAACTTCATCCCCAAGAAAAAGAAACACAAAAAAGCAAAATGACTGTCTGAGGAGGCTTTACAAACAGCTGTGAAAAGAAGAAAAGAGGAAAGCAAAGGAGAAAAGGAAAGATGTAAGCATCTGAATGCAGAGATCCAAGGAATAGCAAGGAGAGATAAGAAAGTCTTTCTCAGTGATCAATTAAAAGAAATAGAAGAAAACAACAGAATGGGAAAGACTAGAGATCTCTTCAAGAAAATTAGACATACCAAGTGAACATTTCATGCAAAGAAGGGCTCAATAAAGGACAGAAACAGTATGGACCTAACAGAAGCAGAAGATATTAAGAAGAGGTGGCAAGAATACAAAGAAGAACTGTACAAAAAAGAGCTTCACGACCCACATAATCATGATGGTGTGATCACTCATCTAGAGCCAGACATCCTGGAATGTGAAATCAAGTGGGCCTTAGAAAGCATCACTATGAACAAAGCTAGTGGAGGTGATGGAATTCCAGTTGAGCTGTTTCAAATCCTGAAAGATGATGCTGTGAAAGTGCTATACTCAATATGCCAGCAAATTTGGAAAACTCAGCAGTGGCCACAGGACTGGAAAAGGTCAGTTTTCATTCCAATCCTAAAGAAAGGCAATGCCAAAGAATGCTCAAACTACCACACAATTGCACTCATCTCACACATGAGTTAAGTAATGCATAAAATTTTCCAAGCCATGCTTCAGCAATACATGAACTGTGAACTTCCAAATGTTCAAGCTGGTTTTAGAAAAAGTGAGGAACCAGAGATCAAATTGCCAACATTCTCTGGATCATGGAAAAAGCAAGAGAGTTCCAGAAAAACATCTATTTCTGCTTTGTTGACTATGCCAAAGCCTTTGACTGTGTGTATCACAATAAACTGTGGAAAATTCTGAGAGAGATGGGAATACCAGACCACCTGATCTGCCTCTTGAGAAACGTATATGCAGGTCAGGAGGCAACAGTTAGAACTGGATGTGGAACAACAGACTGGTTCCAAAAAGGAGAAGGAGTATGTCAAGGCTGTATATTGTCACCCTGCTTATTTAACTTATATGCAGAGCACATCATGAGAAACACTGGGCTGGAAGAAGCACAAGCTGGAATCAAGATTGCCAGGAGAAATATCAATAACCTCAGATATGCAGATGAAACCACCCTTATGGCAGAAAGTGAAGAGGAGCTAAAAAGCCTCTTGATGAAAGTGAAAGAGGAGAGTGAAAAAGTTGGCTTAAAGCTCAACATTCAGAAAACGAAGATCATGGCATCTTGTCTCATCACTTCATGGGAAATAGATGGAGAAACAGTGAAAACAGTGTCCGACTTTATTTTTTGGGGCTCCAAAGTCACTGCAGATTGTGTTTGCAGCCATGAAATTAAAAGACACTTGCTTCTTGGAAAGAAAGTTATGACCAACCTAGATAGCATATTCAAAAGCAGAGATATTACTNAAAACGAAGATCATGGCATCCAGTCCCATCACTTCATGGGAAATAGGGAAACAGTGTCAGACTTTATTTTTGGGGGCTCCAAAATCACTGCAGATGGTGACTGCAGCCATGAAATTAAAAGACGCTTACTCCTTGGAAGAAAAGTTATGACCAACCTAGATAGCATATTCAAAAGCAGAGATATTACTTTGCCGACTAAGGTCCATCTAGTCAAGGCTATGGTTTTTCCAGTAGTCATGTATGGATGTGAGAGTTGGACTGTGAAGAAGGCTGAGCGCCAAAGAATTGATGCTTTTGAACTGTGGTGTTGGATAAGACTCTTGAGAGTCCCTTGGACTGCAAGGAGATCCAACCAGTTCATTCTGAAGGAGAGCAACCCTGGGATTTCTTTGGAAGGAAAGATGCTGAAACTGAAGCTCCAGTACTTTGGCCACTTCATGCGAAGAGTTGACTCATTGGAAAAGACCCTGATGCTGGGAGGGATTGGGGGCAGGAGGAGAAGGGGATGACCAAGGATGAGATGGCTGGATGGCATCACTGACTCCATGGGCGTGGGTCTGGCTGAACTCTGGGAGTTGGTGATGGACAGGGAGGCCTGGCGTGCTGCGATTCATGGGGTCGCAAAGAGTCAGACACGACTGAGCAACTGAACTGAACTGAACATGCAAGTGACCATGAAAATATTTGGCATTTTAAAAAGTTGAAACACTGAACAGGCGCTTACATGATCAAAATAGAAACTTTTTAAAGATTCCTTTTATCTCATTTAAGATGGGAGCAGAGAAGGGTCTCTTGGAAAAGGTAACCTTAACTCATGCAACGGATGTGAGCTTGAGCAAGCTCCGGGAGTTGGTGATGGACAAGGAAGCCTGATGTGCTGCAGTCCATGCGGTCGAAAAGAGTCGGACACGCCCGAGCGACTGAGCAACAGCTCAACAACAGGAGCTCCAGGACCGAGTGCCTACTCTGAGCCAGGCATGATGCGTAGCGCTTCACTACACTCTTGGGTGAGGACTGCTGCTTCTTATTTTATGGAGGAAGAACAGAGGCTCTGAGATGGGAAGCCACTTGCCCAAGACCGCAGAGCAAGGGAGTGGGACAGCGGGAAGTGAGTCAGGTGGGGTCTGCCTTCCCATCCTTCCCCCTGTGCAAAATAAATGGAAAGGACGCAGCAGGTGTTTAATAAAGACTGAAAAGGAAAGAAACCTCCACTGCGGGGAGCCCTGGATTTGGGCAAGGGCCCTCTTGAGAGCAGCAGCTCCACGGTGCTGTTAAGAGTCACCGCCCCGTAGCTGGTATTCGAGAGGCCAGCCAAGGGGCTGCGCCTCCGCTCCAGACACTGGGGCACCTCTCCCTCCTGACCCACCAGACCCACCTCCTCTCCGCGACGAGAAAGCAGGAGGAGAGGAGGCAGGCTGGCAGGTCTGGCAGAGAGCCTGCCCACTGCAGGCCCCGGATGAGACGTCTAAGAGGCTTCTTCGTCCTGAACAAGGGCGGGCGAGTCCCCCCCCGGGGGCCTTCATGGAGTGATGGGGAAAGTCACCCCCACTTCAGCCCCACACAGGGGCACAGGCAGTGAGGCAGCACATCTGGGCCTGGCACCACCGCTGAGACCAGGCCTCAGGGGCCCATTACTCATCAATTTCCTGGAGGTTCTGGCTACATCCTTCTGCCAGCTGAGAGCCCAGCTCCTCAGGATTTAAAGGTGATGCTGCCAACGCTGGCACCAACACAAGGACACCCCTGCCCTGATCCTCACCACACTGGCCACCCACACACCTGTGCCCACAGCTTCCCATGCTCTCCTCTGTCCCACAGAACATGTCCCCTTTCCCTCCCCTGCTGACTGCTCCCCACTCTACTTCCAAGCCACCCTCTTGCCCCCAAATTCCTCTCCTTAACCAGACTTAATACGCCAAGCCCACTGTTCTTCCACCTCTCAAGGCAGGACCCTCAGCCCTTCTTTCTTGCCAAGTTCTGCTTGCCCCCATTCAGGATGGCCCTGTGAACTGGAAACGGATACTAACGGACCCACCCTGGAGGTCAGGCAACATTGAGAGCAGAATCCATCTCCGTCTCCATCACTAAAAGAGGGCAGGCTGAGGCTGAGAGAGGGGAAGCAACTGGCTGGGGGTCACAGAGCTACAGAGTAGCTGAGTCAGGATTCAAACCCAGGAAGTCAGTGCTCCGAACTGTCAGCTACCAGCTGCCAAACAGCTTGGAGTGAAGACGATGACCTTCATCTCCTCGGACCCAAATGCCCAACCCTAAGGGTGGCTTCCCCTGGCCTTCTTCACAATCACCGCTTCTGAGTCATTCTCCACACAGCACTTTTTTCTGCTCAATTTCAGTTCCTTCAGTTTAGGTTAGCATCCTTGCACGGCCTGGAGCCCGGGACTGCACTCTGTCCAAGGGGCCGTAAGGGCCCATTAATTGGGGGTATGGCTGCTCCGTGTTGGCAGTCCCTGGGGGCTGACAGGCTAGAGGCAGTGACTGGCCCAGGTCACTGAGAAGCTGCAAACCCTGGAGTAAGGAAAAGCAGAAACCCAGACCAGGACCCCTAAAACCACGAAGCAGGAGAGGATTAGAGAGGTCCATGCTGAAGCCACACAACTCGCGGATGGTAGAGCAGGGGCTCTGGTGGGGAAAGGCTCCTGCCCAGGCTCACACAGCAAGCTGGCAGAACCAGTCCTTGAACCCAGGGCCAACAATTCAGTCCACTGCTTTGTCATGTTACTGACCAAACCACAAACCAGAACACCAATTTAAATCTGCAGGTCAATTCTCTCTCTCGATCCTGATTCCCTCCCCTTCTCTACTTTTTTTTTTTCCCCATAGCATCACCTTCTAACACCTTCACAAGTTATCAGGCTACCTGAACATAAAGTCCATGAGTTCAGAGAGTCTTTAGTCTCTTTTGCTCCCTGACGTATTTCAAGCACCCAAAGCAGTGCCTGTTCTGGATACCGAAAGCTCAGTAAATATCTGCTGAATAAGTAAGTCTGTCCCACAGACACCCAGTGAATACTCACCATGGCCAGGCTGCGAGCTGCAGTCATTTTGCTGGATTCGCAAGTCGACCTAGACATTAATGCCCACTGAGACAAGCCCACATTTCACCTGGTTCCAGGAGCTAGTGCACGAACCCAAACTCAAGCCAAACCTGGACGCTTCCTTCAAGAACCAAACCTTCAAACCAAACTAAAGACATGGCATTTCTCTGAACTGAAGAGAACTCAGATTTCCCACAGGTTCCCTCCGAGAAGTAGTTTCAACCCACCTCCTAAAAGGCCCAGCAAAATTCAGAGGATCTGCAGCCCCTCAACCCAGCCACAGGCTGCCAGATTCACCCCTGCCACTTCTGCAGCATCACTTCTGCTAACCTCGACTCAGTCAGACTGAGGTTATCAGTGGGCATGCTGGTCTTGCCCAGCAGGGACAGTACATCTGTACCAGATGGTCCTCCCTGGGATATCAGCAGCAGTGTCCTTGGCCTTGCAGCCCTCTCCTTAGTGCTGTCCAGTACCCACTGGTGGGAGGGCTCCTGGGAGGGCAAAATTGGAGCCAACTCTGAGAGTGTGAGAGCTGCAGGCATCCACTCCCTGGATTCCTGCGGCAGTTCCCAAGGAGCCTCTCCTTCAGCCATCACAGACAAGGGGCCCAGTGACTCCCACGTGCATCTGGGTTTGGTTGAACCAGACTGCACAGGGCTAGACCTGGACACTTTTAAACTATGGTTTTCCATCAAAGCCACAAGGCTGTTCCAACAAGTCCCGAGTCTACTATCTGTCAGTACACAGAAGAGGACGGCAACCTCAGAGGAGACTGTTCCAGAGAACAGTAAGGCAGTCCAGAAATGCTGCCCTACTTCCCGACGGTCTTCCAAAGAAGGAACCTGCAGAAAACCAACTCTTACTGTGCCAGGTACTGTGCGCACAGTGCAGCGAAGGAGGCCTGTAACTGATTTCTACTCCCCCTTCCAGCTGTGTTCCCTGAGGTACATACTGCCTCTGTGAGCCCTGGTGTCTTCCTTGGCAAAATGAGAAACAGTAATTGAATCTATTTCCTAGGATTGTTGGATGAGTTTAATGAAATAATGCTGAGTCCAGTGCCTGCCACATTAAGCGCTTAATAAGAGGTAGCTCTTGCTAAGGAAAGGACAGACAGCATATTGAAAAAAGGAAAACTAATAAGGGCTTCCTAGATGTCCCGTAAGCCATTATTTATCCATTTAGTTATATCCTAAGCGTCGATTGATTCCTGTTTTTCAAATAAACTTAATCCTCAGAGCATCCTCGGGTAGAAGGGGCGGAGGCCAGAGCGACAGTCCTCGTGACAAAGGACGAAAACAAGGCCCCCGAAGGTCCCGGGAAGCGGCCAGCAAGCACCCTCTGCCCTCAAACCCTCCCGAGTGGGTTCAAAACACCAGAAACGACTCTCCTCCGGGAGAAGTGGCTGGAAGCGATCGTTAGCAGGGGAGTCGGGGCCGGAGCTTTAATTCATCAAGGCTAAGAAGTGGTCATCTTTTGTCCCTACAGGAAAAAAAAGTGCACGTCAGGGCCCAGACCCGGAGGAAAGAAGTCGACGGTCCGAGACGCCACAAGCGTGCTTTCAACGCTGGGGCAGGCCCAGTCAGAAATGAAAGAGACGGCGCCCTCTCTTCCGGAGCCTAGGGGCTCGAAGTGGGGCGCCCGGGGCCCGAGAAGATACCCTGGGCGCCGGCCGGAGGAGGGGTCAGGGCGGTGGCGGCCGAGGGGGTCCCGGGCTCTGCTCACCTGGCCGCAGCGTTCTGCGCACCAGGCAGGGCCAGGTCCCCGCCGGTCCGGAGCGGGACTGGGGTCGCCCCTGCTCGGAGAGACCCGGCCCCCTGAAGCAGCCGGCGGCGGCCCGGAACTCACCTGCAGTGCAACCGCGCCGCCACCGCCGCCTGTCAGTCAAGCGCGCCCTCCGAGCCGCGGGCGCAGGGTCTTGAGGCCCGGCCAGCCGCGCCCCGCCCCCTCCCCCCTGGGCTGCCCAATCGGGAGAGGTCGACGCCACGGACGGGGGCGTGGTCAGATGGGCGTGTGGGCCGGGGGCGGGGCCGGAGCTGGGGGCGGGGCCGGGCTGGGCCGGCGCTCTGACCTCACAGCCGCGCGCCGGAAGTAGCCCAGTTCTTGGCGCAGAGGCTTGGCTGCTCTGGACCGCGGTGCCGGTGCGACTATGCCGGTCACCGGGAAGACTTTCCGCCGGCGCCGCGCCGACTCGGAGTCGGAGGAAGACGAGCAGGACTCAGAGGAGGTTCGGTGCGTTTGGGGCGGGATCCTACGGGGCAGGAAGAGAGAGCCAACCTAAGGGGACTCACGACCAGCCGGGTGCCTCGTTGACACCATTGCTGTGAGCGGTGTCGTTACCCCTCTGCGAACGAAGAAAACGAGGCTCCTAGGGATGAGACCGCCGCCCCAAGGTCTCATGGTTGGGAGGGGTGCCCCTGGGATGTGAAGTGGATCTGACTCCTGGTGGGTCGAGACACAGTCACTCTCCGGACCACTGCGGGCGGCTAGACGGCCAGTCATTGGTGTCCGTCGAAGCTGTCTTTTGACTTTGAATTCTGTGAAGGGTATCTCAGCCTGTGCATTGTGTTTTTTTTTTTCTTCTTCTTTCTCTCTCTCTTTTAAGATTAAAACTGGAAGAGACCCGAGAGGTGCAGAACTTGAGGAAGAGGCCCAACGGGGTGAGGTGGGTACCGCTTGGGAGTAGAGGACCCAGAACAGGAGGGGATGCCAGAGACACCACCTCCCCCTACTCCTCTCCCCCCGCCCAGGTCGTTGTCACAAATATATTCTCAGACATAGACAGCCCTTTTTCTTGACACACTTTACACTTTGTACTGCCTGGAGAGGGATTCAAGCATTGATAACATGCCCTGAGCCTTGTGGTCCTGAAGTTTGTCCAGAGCTACCATGGGCTTCCCTGATAGCTCAGTTGGTAAAGAATCCGCCTGCAATGCTGAAGACCCCGGTTAGATTCTTGGGTCTGGAAGATCTGCTGGAGAGGGATAGGATACCCACTCCAGTATTCTTGGGCTTCCCTCGTGGCTCAGCTGGTTAAGAATCCACTTGCAATATCGCAACTTGGGTTCGATTCCTCCGTTGGGAAGATTCCCCTGGAGAAGGGAAAGGCTACCCACTCCAATATTCTGGCCTGCAGAATTACATGGACTGTGTATTCCATGGGGTCGCAAAGACTGGGACACAACTGAGCAAGTTTCACTTCTTCCAGAGTTACGGGTCATTGCTTGTGTTTTTTGGTTTGTTTTTGTTTTAATTCCAATACTCTGGCCACCTAATATGAAGAACCGACTCACTGGAAAAGACCTTGATACAGGGAAAGATCGAAGGCGGGAGGAGAAGGGGACGACAGATGATGAAATGGCTGGATAGCATCACCGACTCAATGCACATGAGTTTGAGTAAACTCCGGGAGTTGGTAATGGACAGGGAAGCCTGGAGTGCTGCAGTCCATGGGTTCGCAAAGAGTTGGACAGGACTGAGCGGCTGACCTGAGTTGATGACTGCACTGGGTCTTCGTTTCTATGCAGGGGCTTTATCGAGTTGCGGTGCTTGGGCTTCTCGTTGTAGCGGCTTTTCTTGTTTCAAAAGACGGGCTCTAGGGTGCCCGGACGTCAGGACTTGCAGCATGTGGGCTCCGTAGCTGTGACTCAAGCTTAGTTGCCCCTCAGCTTGCGGAATCTTCCCCCACCAGGGATCAAACCCGTGTCCCCTGCATTGGCAGATGGATCCTTAACTACTGGACCACCAGGGAAGTCCAGACTAGTGTTTCTATTACACTTAAATTAATTGTGAAATGCACACTGATTGTTAAGAGTTTGGGAAAATTTAGAAAGGTATAATCAAGAAAATAAATAATACCTATAATTCTCCCATAAAGAGGTAATCAGTGTTGACATGTATGTTCTTCCCTGCCTATTTTCTCTCTCTTTTGTAAAGACTGTGAGCAGCCTAATTTTTATTCTATGCTTCAATAGTCTCCTCTTATCCACAGGGGCTATGTTCCAAGACCCCAGTGCATGCCTGAAGCTTGAATAGTATCTAATCTTATGCAAACTGTTTTTCCCCACACTGATAGGTGGGTCGTTTATACAGTGTGGACCCTCAGGACAAAAGGTGGTTCACCTCCTCTGTCAGACCAGGCAAGAGAGCAGAGATTCATCACACTGTTCATAATAGCTGATAGATAATTTAAAACTTATGAATTTTTTTATTTCTGGAATTTTCTATTTAATATTTTTCAACCATAGATAACTGACACTGTGAAAAGTGAAACCACAGCTAAGGATGTGGGGAACTACTGTATTTTCAATTCATGATATTGTGGGTATTCATCCACATTGTGGGTAATCGTTCCCCCCAAAACCATTTTAATAGCTGCATAATATTCCACCATATATCAGTTCAGTTCAGTTCAGTTGCACAGTCGTGTCCGACTCTTTGCGACCCAATGAATCGCAGTACGCCAGGCCTCTCTGTCCATCACCAACTCCCGGAGTTCACTCAGACTCACGTCCATTGAGTCCATGATGCCATCCAGCCATCTCATCCTCGGTCGTCCCTTTCTCCTCCTGCCCCCAATCCCTCCCAGCATCAGGGTCTTTTCCAGTGAGTCAACTCTTCGCATAAGGTGGCCAAAGTACTGGAGCTTCAGTTTTAGCATCATTCTTTCCAAAGAAATCCCAGGGTTGATCTCCCTCAGAATGGACTGGTTGGATCTCCTTGCAGTCCAAGGGACTCTCAAGAGTCTTCTCCAACACCACAGTTCAAAAGCATCAATTCTTCGGCGCTCAGCCTTCTTCACAGTCCAACTCTCACATCCATACATGACCACAGGAAAAACCATAGCCTTGACTAGACGGACCTTAGTCGGCAAAGTAATGTCTCTGCTTTTGAATATACTATCTAGGTTGGTCATAACTTT
>SJXQ01011730.1:0-106828 GCA_006408695.1 Aepyceros melampus
CTTTGGAAGGAATGATGCTAAAGCTGAAAATCCAGTACTTTGGCCACCTCATGTGAAGAGTTGACTCATTAGAAAAGACTCTGATGCTGGGAGGGATTGGGGGCAGGAGGAGAAGGGGACGACCGAGGATGAGATGGCTGGATGGCATCACGGATTCAAGGGACATGAATCTGAGTGAACCCTGGGAGTTGGTGTTGGACAGGGAACCCTGGCGTGCTGCAATTCATGGGGTCGCAAAGAGTTGGACACGATTGAGCCACTGAACTGAACTGATATCTAGTTTTATGAACCTGACAAATGTCTTGCCCCAAAGATACATACAGAATATATACTTAGTACTGAATAATATAAAATTCACTTTGCAACTTTTTGTCAGAATATTTGCCTGCATTTTAAAGATGAAAGAGCAATATTAAAATATATTTGCATGGCATGAATACCAATCAGCCAAGTGATAGCTGAGTATGTGCTTGGCTCAAGGAAAAAGATGGACCACAACTATAAGTATAGCCTAGATAATGTAAAAAGCTAATAATCATATCTTAGAAGAAGGCAATGGCACTCCACTCCAGTACTCTTGCCTGGAAAATCCCATGGACGGAGGAGCCTGGTAGGCTGCAGTCCATGGGGTTGCGAAGAGTCGGACACAACTGAGGGACTTCATTTTCATGCTTTGGAGAAGGAAATGGCAACCCACTCCAGTGTTCTTGCCTGGAGAATCCCAGGGACAGGGGAGCCTGGTGGGCTGCCGTCTCTGGGGTCGCACAGAGTCGGACATGACTGAAGCGACTTAGCAGCAGCAGCAGCAGTAGCAGTAAGAGAAGGCAGCCTCGCATAGTCACCATGCTCAGGTGTGGAGTCGTGTAAAATGATACACATTAAGATTTCTCTCCAGATTTCTTTTCGGTTTTGGAAGATCCTGTTTCCCTATTATTTCCTGCATATTTTATCACGGTATCAGTTATCAGCTGGAAATCATATCACTGTTCATAAAATGATCCAAACTCTAATTAACATCACCGTTGCCTTGATAAATGGGTTACTCTGAAGCAGTTGGAGAATCTGTAGGCTCTCACTACTAAATTAGCATCAGTAAAGACCAACAAGTTTATGTGTCCAAACCTAACTAATAAGCAAAATCTTCCCTTTATCTACCCACTAAATGCCAGTAATCCCACTGTACCTTATCTAAAGCATACCATTTGAGACCCAGGGTTAGATCCTGAAGTTTCACAGTTTTCTCTGCTCACTTTTTGAATGGTATCATTACTCTTTCCAGATCTGCCACTATACTTAGTAGATCTACTGATAAATGTAACTATAACCAGTATTAATAAATTTATAAATATTGAATTGAATGACCCCTATATTATCACTGGCTTCCCTGGTAGCTCAGACAGCAAAGAATCTCCTGCAATGCAGGAGACCTGGATTCTATCCTTGGGTTGGGAAGATCCCCTGGAGAAGGACATGGCAACCCATTCTAGTATTCTTGCCTAGAGAATTTCATGGACTGAAAAGCCTGGCAGACCACAGTCCATGAGGTTGCAAAGAATCAGACACAACTGAGCAGCTAACATTTCACTTCTTATTATCACTATAAGAATTAGCTTAATACTGCAATGTTTCAATATTGCTTGTTTTGATTTTTTGGCAGCGAGGCATGTGGAATCTTAGCTCTCCAACCTGGGATCAAACCTGTATCCTCTGCCTTGGAAGACAAAATCTTAACCACTGGACCACCAGGGAAGTCTTAATGTTGTGATGCTGATATATTCTTATTTTCTAGATCAGGAAACTGAGGCTTATAAGTTAAATGGTTGGTGGCAAGTAATGGAGCCAGAATTAGAATCCAGATCTAATTTATAAATTAATAATCTTTCTCCCATACTGCAGTTTGACTCTTGCATTTATTCTGTCAAGTATTATTCTTGAATGACCCTGATGGCGTTGGCTTAACATTTCTAGTATGTTATTTGTAAAATGGAATTCTGACACAGCAGACAGCAGGGGAGCGAGGCTGAGACTGGCTCTCTATACTGTCAGAGATGAGCTGTGTTCCCATGGGATGTGACTGTCTCTCAGGCTGCCTGCATCTGTGGTGAGACATTTTATTTCACAGAGTTTATGGGCTAGTCAATAAAATTTGGATGAATTTATACTGGATGGAAGGATTTCAACCTGAATCAGTGAAAAACCAGAGCTGTAGAATTTTCTTAAAGTTGTATTGCTTTCAATTATATGCAGTAAGTTAGCAATTTTAAAACAGGAAATAATCATGTGCATTTGGAAAACAGAGTCCACAGCATCCAGCAGTAGTGGCTTAAAGCAAGAGTTTTTGTTGTTGAGTTGATAAACCATGTCTGACTCTGCAACCCCAAGACAGTAGCCCGCCAGGCTCCCCTGTCCATGGGATCTCCTAGGCAAGAATACTGGAGTGGTTTGCCATTTCCGTCTTCAGAGAAGTACCAGAATAAAACACTGGACTGAATGTCAGCATTATGCTCATATCAGTGTTTTTCACTATATGACTCTGTTCTTTCTTAGAAAAGTCAGGTATTATAAGATGCAAAACTTAGAATACTAAAACTAAAGGGAGACTACATCACAGGTTTGTAAAATTTAGATAATACTGAAGTAATTAACTACAGGAATCACAGAAACTGTAAAATAAGTATGTTATTATTTTAAGCCACTAAATTTGTAGCAGTTTGTCACGCACAGCAGAGAACTGATCAAGACACAGAGGGAGATACTTCTTATGTGGTTTAAAAGAAAAAATGTTGCCAGTAAAGCAGGCTTTTCCAGAACACCAGTGCTAGGCAGAGCTGTCTGTCTGCTGTACAGACCACAGAGTCACTTTTTAGTTCAGTGAGTAATGCCGCCCTGTGTTCCTTCCTGATACCGCTCTAGTTAGTCTAGCAACTTCAGCCCTAAAGCATGACCAGATGCGGATCACAGACCTCACAACAGTCCTTACAAGCACTGCTGGGAGCATGCAACCCACTGTGCTTTGGAGCAGAGCCCTGTTCCTTCCTGAGGAGACCCTTCTTCCTTGGCTCTAAGTGACCCCAGGAGACATGGCTCGCAACAATCCTATGGGAGCCATTAAAACCAGGAGGGGAGATTGCTGTCACCAGCCCTCACTCACGAGCATGGGCTTCTAGTCTACAAGGGAAGAAGGGTACGACACTAAGGAGGCTCTTGATTTCTATAGTATATTTAACATTCAATTCAAATATGCAGAATAGTGAACATGCCAAAGCAAACACACAGTGTAGAGAGAAAAACAAAGTATGCTATCATGGAAAAGATACTATAAGAAGTCTGAAGCGGGGCTTCCCTGGTGCTCCAGTGGTTAAGAGTCCACCATACAATGCAAAGGACATAGGTTCAATCGCTGATCAGGGAACTAAGATCCCACAAGCCACAAGGCAACTAAACTCAGGTGCTGCAACTACTGAGACCACAGGCCACAACTAGGAGAGTCAGTGCACTCCAGCGAAAAGATCTTGCAAGACACAGCTAAGACCCAATGCAGTCAAATTAACTAATTAAATTGAATAAAATTTTAAAAAATTTTCTAAATGGAAAAAGGAATTCTGAAGTGCTCTGCCAGCAGCAGCCCTGCCCATGGAGCATCGCACAGCCACCTATGAGAGGCTTATGACACTCCAGGTATTTTCCAGGTCTAACAGTTCCTACATTCTTCAGTCTTAACATAAGAATGCCTTAGTTCAACAATTTTAGTAACAAGCACCTACTACCTTAGGAAAAGAAGTGTATTAAGACATCAGGAAAACAACTATTCGATCTGCTAAGAGTACTTATTCTCAGTAACTAAGATTAGCAGGCAAGGCTCTGAGTTTTAGCACACATTGTGTTCTCAGCATTTGAGAGTCTAGTCTTATTAAATGTCAACCCATACATCAAGGTTGCAAAGATAAAAGCCATTCAAATCCTCTCCTGGTGGTTTAGATGTTAAAGAATCTGCCTGCAATGCAGGAGACCTAGCTTCAGTTCCTCGGTTGGGAAGATTCCCTGGAGGAGGAAGGCATGGCAACCCACACCTGTATTCTTGCCTGCAGAACACCCATGGACAGAGGAGCCTGGTGGGCTATATAGTTCATGAGGTCTCAAAGACTCGGACACAACTGAGCGACTGAGAACAGGACAACACGATAACCTCCAGCTAATAGATAGATAGATATTTGTTATTTACTTGAAGTTTAGCATTCAGAAGTCATGATTTCATGTTCAGTTTCTTATTATGAATACAACTCTGTAAAGTATTGACATTTTATATGCAAGCTGTGAGTAGTGTTGGTTTATTGTTATAGCCAGGTAGTCCCAAAACAGGCATAAATTTAAGTATTGTGTTATAAAGCCTACTAAGTAACTAAGATCAAAGGAACACACATGCTCTTTCCACGCTTCTTCTGGCATATGTCAACACAAAAGAGCCAGTGAGGAAAATAACTTTAGTTGAAAGTCCTATTCTGCCAGATCAAGAAAAAGAGAGTGAATCTATCTATTTTCCATAGTTTATTTTCTGTCACTAGTAGTCTTTGTCATCCATTAAAACTGCTTAAATATTCTACCTAATTTTTTGGCAATTCTCTGCTATAGCTTGATATTTTATATTTGGACTGTATGTTTCAGTTTCTATTCTCACTCCAGTTTACAGAGAGGTAAAAAGCACTGTGCTTGCAATGTAAGCTGGTATTAAACTGACCCCTGCTGGCCTCATCTTTTCTGCATTTGTCAGATGCGACAACACCCTACTGCATCCTAGAGTTGAAATTGCATTTGATCAGATTCCCATTCCAAACACATTACAGTGGAAAAATACGGCTACTCCTGCAATTGTGAGTAGAAAGATGCTTTCTTCAGTTTGGCTCTTTTATTTGCAAATACCCAGCAATTAAAATCACCCTAGTATTCCACAGCAGTGTTTCCTAGACTCTACCAATTTATTCTACAAATCCATTTATCTAACAAACACATATTTCTGAAAGAACACAGAAAAGCAGAGATACATAAAAATATAGCACCTGCCCTCTGAGTACTCACAAGCAGTTAGCAGTCATTAAAAAGATACATTTGAGAATTAAATTCTAGCATATGATTGGATACCATAAAAGTGAGAAGGAAGCAGGGCTACCATACCATATACAATGGTACAACCTGAATCATGAGTCTGAGTTAACTCAAGATTTTTAGTGAACAAGCCCAGGAAAATTTATCTCCTTCTTCTTTAGAAATCTACTGTACTTTATGAATAATAATAGATTCCATTTAAAAATTAATGATTTCCTATGTGCTGGGGACTGTGGCTGGCTGCTTTCCAAACACTATCATATTCACCTTACTTGCAACATTATGAAATAGTTATTTTATGATTAGTTTATGGATGGTGAAAGCTCTGTCATACTATACTACAATGTTTCTGTTTTAAACAGATGTTTCTCCTCTACAAGAAAATTGAGCACCTTAAGCATAGGGGATTATGTCATTGTCATTTTTGTATCCCCAGAACTGAACACATCTCCAGTACCTGGCGTATAGTATGTAACCCAAAAAGTGTCTGCATAATATATGAGTGGAGACAGCACTGAACAAATGTGAATTTTAAATGCATACTATGAGCACAACTTGTGCTTAAGTGTTAAGAAAGCAGTGGAAGAAAAAGTTTTGATTCCTGAATACAGTCACCCATACTCAACTGTGGCAAGAAAAGAAATTCCCAAGACATGAGTTAAACAGAAGGCTATGGAAACACAGCTTAACACTATCTAGCTATAAAAACCAAATAGAAAAAGGACTCCAACATCAGAGGATGATGACATACATGGGTGCTGGACTTTATTAAAACCTGAAACCTATTAAGAGAAGCAGTGGGAGGGGGGGAACCAGGAAAAGAAGGAATCATGAAAAGAAGAAAGGAAAACATGAAAACAAATACAATGCAGAGATTCAAAAACTACATCAGGTTCCCAAGAAGTTAATATATTTTTCTTTTCCTACCTCCTCTTATTTTTCAACATCTCTTTTCTTGCCACTTAGGGACAGATGAAGATAAATGAAGTACAGTGGTTAAACTTCTTTGTTTGGATACAAATGATCTTGTGTATCAACATTATTGTTATGTAAGCACTTTTAATACTGCTTCTAGCAGACGAGACTTCTGTTTCAACATATGTTATGGGGAAAACGGAAGAAATGTATTCATGACTAAAATAACTAAACAGTCAACAAAAACTGCTAGAAAATATTATACTTGAATCTGGTTTGTTATGGTTGCTAACAATTTAAGGTAAAACTGAGGGTGAATCTCTCTCCCCAAACAGGAACAAATAAGCCTAGATTCATTGTCAATGCTTGCTATGCCATCCTGCTGCTGCTGCTGCTGCTGCTAAGTCACTTCAGTTGTGTCCGACTCCGTGCAACCCCAGAGACGACAGCCCACCAGGCTCCCCCGTCCCTGGGATTCTCCAGGCAAGAACACCGGAGTGAGTTGCCATTTCCTTCTCCAGCTATGCCATCCTACCCTACACCAAACCACTACAGTAAAATCATTTCTTAAGAAGAACTGGAATTTAACCCCCTCTTCCTGTACCTTCCCTGGTGCAGTAAAACAGATAGAAGAAATAGGGTTTCTCTACTCAACAACAGTGCAGAATATAAAGAATATAAAGCAGTGGTCTGGCTTATGGGCCCTGGATTCAGACTGAAGGGCCATAACTGTAATCATGGGCAAGTCCCCTACATTTCTAAATCAAATATAATAAGATTATCTTTGTAAAACCAAACTATCACATGCAAAGAGCTTAGCATACTACACGGTAGGTAAATGTTGAATAAGCATAGGTTATAACTGTTATTACAACTCCTATATTACTTCCCTCCTAAAATCTTGCCTTTGATTTTCAACTTGAAGAAAGAGATAAGACCTCAGAATCCTCACTTTGGCTAAGCTGGGCTTTAAATGTGTTAGAGGAGTCCATCTCACCCTCCCTCTCCCCTTCTTGTCAATAATCAGCACTTCAGGAAATGTTCCCCTGCTCACACACAACTGAAGTTCCCGTTCACATGTATTTATGATTATGTATTTTTTTTGGTAACTAGAGGTTTCAAATTAAACAATTTGATCCAAACTGCAAATATTCTGCCCCCTTGGTCCCTAAATGACATCAGCTTCTGCAAGACCAGAAAAACATAAAATTGCCATACCTATGACATCAAAAGCACAAGCTCATTTGTACGTAGAGCCTATAGCACTCACAAAATCGATAAGGATCCCTACTTGCCATATCTTTAGGGTTTATATCTCCCACTTTTCACACTGTCCAGTCATAAACAAAGACCAGGGGGCATTCCAGATTTCAGACTCCATGACAATTATGATTCTACACAACCTCAAATACACCATTCACGACAGTCCAGTTTCTAACAATTGATTAAAAATAACAAAAGGAGGTATTTGCATCAGATTAATGCTAAGCATTTACATTTAGCATATCAATACTTAAATAAAATAGCAAACCAACCAGTAGAAAAATTAAACATAAACTACTCTTGAAGAAAAAGACTATATGTTATAGTCTTATTACTGACTGTAGAACATTACCAGTTTCATCTCCAACCTAGAAATCCTATTCTATATATGTATTTATAAATGTATGCATAGATGTGGGCTTCCCTTCAGAGGGGAAAGAATCCACCTGCAATCCAGCAGGAGATGCTGGTTCGATCCCTGAGTAGGGAAGATGCCCTAGAGGAGGAAATGGCAATCCAATCCAGTATTCTTGCCTGAGAAAGCTCAGGCACAGAGGAGCCTGGCGGGCTATAGTCCAAAGGGGCACAAAGAGTCAGATACTAATGAGCGAGTAAGCACACACACATGCATATATAATGTAAATAAAATATGAACATGTATCAATATATATAACATACTATATATATATATATATATATATAAAATGTTGGAACCAGCAGTAACCCTATTGGTTTCCTTGTTAATAAGTTAATAAATTATTGACACACTTTAGTCTGCATTTCTATGACTCAAGTTCTAACTTCTTGAAAATTATTCCTTGATATTATACTTTCCTTGCAGATCTAACAGTGTACACAAATCTACCCTCCCAATGACCCTGATCTCAAACAGGTCTTTTACAAAATAATTCAAGTAAAGTGCTGAGCACAGTTCAGAGCACATAGAAAATGCTCAGTAAATGTGTTCACAGCTGCTAGTAGTTGGCAGGGATTTTACGTGACTACAAGTGGCCATAGAATCACCAACAGGATTCAAAGCAATAATTGAGGGTGACCTAGGTCACCCTCAGTTACATGGAAGAATTCGGTTACACGGAAGTCTCCCTCAGTTGAGGCCATTTGCAAATATTATGGATAGAGGGAGCCACGCTGTTCAAAATAATTCCCCAACTATCAATGCAGATGATGAGAATCACTTGGCTGTTTATCAGAATAGGTATGTGGGCCTATGGGGAGAAAACAGTGATAAGTTAATAAAATTAAGTACACTGATCTTAAAGAGGCCATCTCCTTGGTGACCAAAAGTGTGTTCTTCCATACTTAAAGGGGATACTTGAACGATATTCAAAACTTCAGCGATTGACACGGTTCTAGAAGAAAAGGCAATAAAGTTAACTATGTTGGTATGTCAACAGAGAGGAAACTCGTTAAGGAAGGGAGCAAAAGCTCCCAGAAAGCAAAAGTATAGTTAATTTCTTAAATTATAAACTCCATAGGTATGACTTTTCTACAGAAAGTTTCTTCACAAATGAAGTGCACCTGTAAAAACAAAACCTTGTCTAAATTAAAAATGGGCTTAAAAGAAACTTCAAGTCTTAACTTTGACTTTAACTCAGGGGGTGAGAATTTCAGACGCATCAACACACTATGAAGACCATAGCCATTGGATGCCCTTCATTCCACTGCTTTTCTTTCAAGTGTCTGGAGCTCAGTTTTTGTACTATCAATAAGCAATACCAGGACTATCTCAAAAGAAGGAGCCAAAGTACATAAACCTCTCCAAATAAAGAAAGAAAACTCTGCAGCATTCTTTTTTCCAAGTTTATCTTTTCCTTTGTCCAGATTGGGGGGTGGGGGGAAGCTAGGTTATTCTGAAATAGAAACACATGAGATGCACAATTTTCATAATTTACCAACCTGGCATCTTAATCATCAATTATCCTATCACCAAATACAGAACAGTTGAAAGAAAAGTAATAATAAATCTCTGAGGTTATATACTTTTTTTTAGACAGGCAGTTTTCCACATTAAAAATTAACTAATTTCCCCTGTTAAAAAATTAGACTATTTGTTATCTCACGATGATTCAATTAAGACAGCTTTTAAGTAAAACAGAAAATATGGAAATTAATAAAGCGATTTTAATAAAAAGAAAGAAAGCTTTGAGAATATTGGTGTTTCTATATCCTACAGAATGTTGATGATATGGTCAAAATGAGCATCAGCTATAAATTATGTGTACAGCTTGCTAACAAATTACAAAAATGTTCCCCTTTGGTTTCTTTTCTGACTACTTGTAAAATAATATTCACAGACAAATTTACAATTCAAATTTGATGTCTTATGAGTACATTTTGCAGATCATGCTCTGAGAAGGGAGACAGTAAGCTAACAGTTGCACGGAAAGTATAATTTGCTCCTGGCATTTAGCCAGAAACACTAGACCAAATGTTTAGAGACCATGAGGCATCTAACAAGCCCAGGGCAGCATCTGGACTCCTCAGTACTAGTTGTTGTTGTTTATATTTGGACCTCCAAATAAAGGGATAAATAAATCTGAAATTCATGCAAATTAAAATGTATTTATTTTTCTTATAGGAGACAGAAAACGAAGCAACTTGAAGGCCCTTCGGGAACATTTGCAGCAGCACTGACAAGAAGTCCCAATGATTTCAGCAACACTAATAAACATATGTCTGGACCTATGTTCGGCTGTAATTTACACATTAAGTATAAGCCTTTATTTTCATACTTGAGAAAACATGCCAAGTATTCACTATTTATTATCACAGTTAACTTGCAGAATGAGAAAGCTAATTATAATAGAAAGAAGAAAATATTGGTCTTGGGAAAAAAATGAATTTGATTATCATACAGGTAGGTCGTAAAGGAGTCATGACAACCTCCCACAACTAATCCAATATGTCTGGGCCTTGAACTTACTATAACTGTCACATACTAAGCAGACATGATCTCTGTATGGGCAAATGTATGGCTAATAAAAATCCACTCCAACATACAAGTCACTCCAGCACACTACAATGTAATTTTTGCAGGTATGTGCTCTAATACACATATGACACAGTAAAAGGTATGACAATTACAAGTCTTTCTTAAAGTACTATGAGCAGGTATTGTCAACCTACTTCTTGAGATCATTCAGGGGTTAAAAGGTCTCGCAGAACTAGCAGTCTGCATTCTTATCAGAGACTGAGCAAAGACAGAGGGAGATCAGGCAGGGGTGAGGGGAACTGAAAAACGTAAGGAAAGAAGTCAAGAGATAACCATCTTCAAGAAAATAAATTTAGTTGACGTGAAGACTGAAAACTGAAGCATGAGTTGAGAAAACTTGCAGATAAAATCAGGAGGATTACAAACAACAACAATCTAGCTGCCACAGTTGGTAAAATACCGTTCTCACTGCAGCTATACCAGGAACGCCCACTGCAGACAAAGCAGATCACATCTGATACTAATTTTATCCTTGCTGGCAACTATAAGGCCAACCTGCAGCTCGTCACCAGGAATGGAGTGTGAATTCCTAAACTACATCATATCACCCCCTCAAGACAGTGATGGGCCACGGTCTTATAGGCAACCTCATCAAGAGTCTCAGAACTAGCAGTCCACTTCTGAGCTATGTTGATTGCCATTTTGTACAACAAATCAGTCACCTCTACACATACTATGTGCTTTTGTATTTACCAACGGTTCACTGGCACCTTAGAGGGCTTCCAAAAGGCTACTTTAATATAAATGTGGTCAAGGTAAATTTTTTATTAAACTGTGAGCTATATTAAGCTATTATCTGAAGGTGAGTTTAAACAAAAGTTAGAGGACTGTGAGGTCAAAACAATATAACATAGTATAACGTGGGCATTGTTGTTGTTTAGCTGCTAAGTTGTGTCCGACATTTTGCAACCCCATGGACCGTAGCCCACCAGGCTCCTCTGTCCATGGAATTTCCCAGGCAAGAATACTGCAGTGTGTTGCCCTTTCCTTCTCCAGAGGCAGATGCACATGTATTTCTCTTTTGAGGATACAGGACACTTTACGGCTCTCCAACTGCTGAGGCCACTCTGGTAAGTCTTCTAGATACACAGTGGAACAACCCACAGTCGTCTCAGGAGGGAAGTGTCTCTCCCCAGGACTCCCCTCAGAGATCTCACCTCAGAGATCTCACTTCATCACCAACGACCATCGACCTCACTTACCTCTAAATATGCATCCAAGCTCAAATCTCTTTAAACCAACCAACCAATGAACCAAAAAACTGCATTCCCTTTTTAACTACCATCCTATTTATTTCTATTTGCAGCCAAAATTCGTAAAAAGATTCAGCATTCATCACTCTAACCACTAACGGATTCTTTACCATTGAAATCAATTAACACTGTTTAGTCTTCATCATAATCAACTTCTTTACAGCATGAGACTGTGGACTTCAATCTTGAAATGTCTTTTTCTCCCGTGGTTTCTATGACATTTTTTTCTCTAGGTTTTCCTCTGCCTTTTCCTCTCAATCAGTCACCATACCTGGCTCCTCTTTCCTTTCAGCTAATCTCTTAAATGGAAGCTTCCCTGTTGGCTCAGCAGGTAAAGAATCTGCCTGTAATGCAATGGATCTCCTGCAATGCAGGAGTTGCAAGAGATGCAGGTTCAATTCCTGGGTTGGGAAGATTCCCCTGGAGAAGGAAATGGCATCCCACTCCAGTATTCTTGCCTGGAAAAGCCCATGGACAGAAAAGTCCAGCAGGCTACAGTCCATAGAGCTGCAGAGCTGGACATGACTGAACGCACACGCAATCAGCCTCTCACATATTCCTGTTCCACAGAGTTCCACTCATACGCTTACTGTTTTCGTTGTTTCCACCACGTCCCTGTAGTATTTGTACCTCCACAGAATAAGCAATCCTCTCTATATTTTTGAGGATATATACTATATTCTCAAGTCTCAATTTCCTACCCAAATTCTTCTTGAGATTCAGCTGCATATATCCAGTTTCCTGACGAATACATCCACCCAGATATCCCACAAACATCTCATACTCAACATATCCAAAGTGAAATTCATGATCTATATAGGCAACTCCCTCTCTACTTCCTCTCTCTCCTATCTCAACTCCCCAGGCTGTATTCATTCTTTCTAGGGCACTACCACTCTCTCCCCAGTGTGCCACATTAGAAACATGGGCATCCTCACTCCTTTCTAACCCGCACAGTGGGCAGCTTCCAAGTGCTAGCAATTCCACCTTCTCAAAAATATTCCCCTTCCTTCCCTCTTCCCTTCTCACGGCCACAGTTCCCCCTGCCACAGTACAGGACTACCTCGTTTCTTGACCTGGTAACGGTAGCAGTCTTCTGGTCTCAGCTTTACTCTCTTCCCATCACCCTCCAAACTGAGACAGAAAGAGCTTCTGAAGCACACATCTCACTCACCAAATCCTATGTCCCTTGTCAACTTAAATGGGGACTTCCTTGGTGGTCCAGCAGATAAGAATATGCCTTCTAAGGCAGGGAACATGGGTTAGATCCCTGGACAAGGAACTAAGATCCCATATGCCTATGGCACAGCTAACCCCATGTGCTACAGCTCAAGAGCCTGCAAGCCGCAACAAGAAGCCTGTGTGCCATGGCAAAAGAAGTCTGCAAGCCCCACAACTAGAGAAAGCCTATGTGCCACAATGAAGACCCAGAGCAGCTAAAAAGAAAAAAGAATACATATATATATAGAGAGAGAGATGTTCTCCTTCAAGATAAGGCCCAACTCCTTGGCTCCAGCCTATCTTTAGCCTCATTTCTAAGCAAGTTCCTACATCTTGCCCGTGCTGAATTGTTTAGCAGTTTCCCCCAAAACAACATATTTTATATCTGTGCCTTGACATATACTGCTTCTCTGACTGCCAACTTCTGTCCCAAATTTATCTAGCTGCAAAGACTTTTCCATGGATAAGGAAATGGCAAACGACTCCAGTATTCTTTCCTGGAAAACCCCATGGACAGAGGAGCCTGGTGGGCTGCAGTCCATAGGTTGCAGAGTCAGGCACGACGGAGCAACTAACACTGAACCCTGAAAGCCTTTCCCATAGCCTCCCGAGGCATCTACAGCCTGGGGGTAATGCCCTTCCCGTGTGCTCTAGGGCAGGAGCCCCCTGTGAATAGTAGGCAGTACTGTGACGCTCATATTTGAAGAAATAAACCAATAGTTTATATGGCAAACATGGCAGGCATTCAATGACTTTCAAAGAATGTAAGATGAACAAATAATAATTTGGCTTGACTCAACTGGTATAACAGCTGTAGAACCTAAAGAGTTTATAACAAATTAAACTTACTCAGAGCTTCAGAGCAACATATTTCTTGTTATTTTTAAGTATTAATAAAGGCTCGAAGAAGGGACCAGTCTCCAGGCCTTAATAACTTATCTTGATAGAAATATCACATATTCTTAGAGGAGTTCATATACCCTCCACAGGGTCTGACTACCCAGACCACTCGCTAAGTCTGTCTTACTCATCTCTGCATATATGAGTCCCTGGCACATAGTGACTCACAAAGTTTGATAAAGGCCTAATGAATAAGATATCATAAAGAAAAGTATAGAAACAAATAGGGCCAACCTTGTTGAAAATTACTAATTTCTGATTTCTTGACTAGTCCACATTTAGCTTATCAGTAAGTGGCCAGTCTTCCTGAAGCCTGTATTTCCAAGAAGTATTCAGTTCAGCATCCACTTATTCAACAAATATCCAGAGTCAGCTACATGCCGGCTATCATAGAAGGCACAAGAATTGGCAGGGAAAGCAGTGGAACTAGACAAAGAACTGATTCCAAATCCACCTAGACATTTAATAGCTGTGAAATCTATATGCGAATCAATTAAGCTCTCTGCTTATAAATGTCTTCATACATAAATAAGAGCAAAATATCTGTTTCCCGGGGTTACTTTGAGAATTACATGAGATAATACATAAACCCATTATGGAATAAATGTATTTAGTTCTTCCTATTATTCTCTATGAATGAAAAACATTAATATTTCATGCTTCACTTTATTAAAATAAATCCATGAGACAAATAAGACAAGAATTAATATTCCCACCTATCATTTTTAAACACCTGTCCCAGGGAATCTAAGCCATTTTCCCAAGACCACTCATGAGTTGGTTGACAGCAAAATTCTTTGGTGTTAGGTACAATACTGTGATTCTCTTTACTTAGTGTCTCTTACAAATCTCACTGGTGCCGACTCTAGAAGACCTGACACCAAAGAAAGGGAGAGAGTCTAAGCTGAGAAAGTATAAGTCTTCCTAACATAGTAGCTGAGGGGTTGATGAGCAAATAAAGTGTTTAAATGAATGGTTTCTTTGCTAAAGAATTAGAGTTTTCTTAGCAGACACAGGGTACTGCCAACTATAAGAGACACCATAAAGTTATTACAGTCAGGGGAAGGTCCCCAATGTCGTAAGTTTTGCTTTAACAAGAAAATTCTAATATTAAAAACTGTCAGGTTGCCATAGTAACAATCTATTTGCAATCATGATGCTGGTAGAATTCCGTTATATTTCTCTTAAAGACAAGTAAACTAGATGTAGCCAAGGAATTTAATAAAAGTATCTGCTGGACCAAAAGCCAAGATATGATCATTTTTAGATGATGTGACACAATTTAAATACACAGCAAGAGACCCTCAGGTTACAATGAGCTCCATCAATAAAATTAAAACATTTTGACCTTGACACCAACACAAGGTATAGCTATATTATCTGGAAAACTCAATTCTCTGAGTACAAAAAAATAAATCATTAAACAACTGAGATGACAGCCATGGAACAAGAAAGTCAGAATTCATCAAAAGCAGAACAAAATCAATCCTCAAGGGAAGTATGAATTATAAAGACTAAATTTTTCACAGAAAGCTCAAGGGTTTCATTTTAGCATTTTGTTCTGTGTGTGTGTGTACATGTATTTGTTGTGGGGTGGGGCAGGGGCTGTATTTTGAAATCCAGGACATCCTTGGATGATTTAACCTTCTACATTTATCTAGAAAATATCAGAAGGACATATTCAAAATAAATTGATTCTAAACAAAAAAAAAGAGAGAGAGAAGAAAGTTACTGTTTTTAATTAGACCATTTTGAAGTCTGGACACGCAGACTGCTTAAGCACACAGGAACAATTTCACAAAATCAGCAAAGCCTCAGCCGTCACTATGAAAATCATATAGATTTTCTCTCCTGTGAGCTTTTTAATATTTGTTTCTACAACAATCCAAGAAATGGTAACTTTTCCCCCACAACCTCAGCAGTGAACAAAGCATTCCTTTTCTACTTGTAACGATTTCACAGAATAGCATATACATACTCAATGTCCTCAAAGACAACTAGAATAAAAATCTGCACTCCCTCTACTACAACAGTAAACTGGCTTTGTTAGAACCAACATGCATAGAAAATTTCCTGAAGAAATTTTCCTGCTTATTGCCCAGCTCTTTTCTTATACAGTCAGTGCAGATTTATAAACAACTTAATTTTTGTAATATATTTATATTATATATACTATTATAATATATACTTATATGTAAAACCATCGATTTTTACAAATATAACTATTATATACAAAATAACTCACTTGCTTTCTTAAACATAGTCCTGAAAACTATGTGTAGTCAAATTTTCTATATGTCATATTTTCCCTCTACCTTTTTAAAAATAAAATTACAGAACATGTCCCCAGGTTCCCTGAAAAGAGTTGGCTAAAGACAACTTTTCAAAATAACAGTTAATGTTAAAGAAAACTTCTAAATCTAGTATCTTAAATTTTATTAAATTCAAACAAAATATTAACAATGTAAATAACAAGTATAGCTTGCATAGACTACATACTTTTGTTTACTGTTTTTAAAGATTATGGAGATTACGTGAAAATCATTCAGTCATGTCCTACTCTTTGCGACTCCATGGACTATACAGTCCATGAAATTCTCCAGGCCAGAATACTGGAGTGGGTAGCCTTTCCCTTCTCCACTGGATCTTCCCAACCTAGGAATCAAAATGGGGCCTCCTGCATAGCCAACTGAGCTATCAGGAAAGCCCTTATGGAAATTAAGATTAAGACCAAAGGTTTCTAGGTAGAGGAACTTAGATGGAAGGAGATCAAACCAGTCAACCTGAAGGAAATCAACCCTGAATATTCATTGGAAGGATGATGCTGAAGCTGAAGCTCCAATACTCTGGCCACCTGATTCAAAGAACTGACTCATTAGAAAAGACCCTGATGCTGGGAAAGATTGAGGGCAGGAGGAGAAGGGGACAACAGAGGATGAGATGGCTGGATGGCCTCACCGACTCGATGGACATGGGAGATGGCAAAGGACAGGGAAGTCTGGCGTGCTATGAGTCCATGGGGTCGGAAAATATCAGACACAACTTGGCCACTGAACAACAACATTAAATGATAAAGGAAATATAGGAGTGAGTATAAATTTGAGGGGAAGTGCTAGATAATCATTCCTCTTTAATAAATTGAAAAGCGAGGTGGGGATATGTGGTGAATAGTTGGAAGCTGGAAATGCAGGGCTGGAACTCAGGGGAGCTGTCAGCAGAAGAGATAAAGAGGCACTTATTGGTGAATAAGCAACAACTAAATCTAAACAGGAGGATGATCAGTTCAGTCCAGTCGCTCAGTTGTGTCCGACTCTTTGCGACCCCATGAACCTCAGCAAGCCAGGCCTCCCTGTCCATCATCAACTCCCGGAGTCCAGCCAAACCCACATCCATCAAGTCGGTGATGCCATCCAACCATCTCATCCTCTGTCGTTCCCTTCCCCTCCTGCCCTCAATCTTTCCCAGCATCAGGGTCTTTTCAAATGAGTCAGCTCTTCACATCAGGTGGCCAAAATATTGGAGTTTCAGCTTCAGCATCAGTCCTTCCAATGAACACCCAGGACTTTCCTTTAGGATGGACTGGTTGGATCTCCTTGCAGTCCAAGGGAGTCTCAAGAGTCTTCTCCAACACCACAGTTCAAGAGCATTAATTCTCTGCACTCACTTTATAGTCCAACTCTCACATCCATACATGCTGGTGCTGCTAAGTTGCTTCAGTCATGTCCGACTCTGTGTGAGCCCATAGACAGCAGCCCACTAGGCTCCTCTGTCCCTGGGGTCCTCCAGCCAAGAATACTGGAGTGGGTTGCCATTTCCTTCTCCAATGCATGAAAGTGAAAAGGAAAGTGAAGTCGCTCAGTTGTGCCTGACTCTTAGCAACCCCATGGACTGCAGCTTACCAGGTTCCTTCATCCGTGAGATTTTCCAGGCAAGGGTACTGGAGTGGGTTGCCACTGCCTTCTCCAATCCATACATGACCACTGGAAAAACCATAGCCTTGACTAGACAGACCTTTGTTGGCAAAGTAATGTCTCTGTTTTTGAATATACTATCTAGGTTGGTCATAACTTTCCTTCCAAGGAGTAAGTGTCTTTTAATTTCATGGCTGCAGTCACCATCTGCAGTGATTTTGGAGCCCAGAAAAATAAAGTCTGACACTGTTTCCACTGTTTCCCCATCCATTTGCCATGAAGTGATGGGATCAGATGCCATGATCTTCGTTTTCTGAATGTTGAGTTTTAAGCCAACTTTTTCACTCTCCTCTTTCACTTTCATCAAGAGGCTCTTTAGTTCTTCTTCACTTTCTGCCATAAGGGTGGTGTCATCTGCATATGTGAGGTTACTGATATTTCTCCCGGCAATCTTGATTCCAGCTTGTGCTTCTTCCAGCCCAGTGTTTCTCATGATGTACTCTGCATATAAGTTAAATAAGCAGGGTGACAATATACAGCCTTGATGTACTCCTTTTCCTATTTGGAACCAGTCTATTCCATGTCCAGTTCTAACTGTTGCTTCCTGACCTGCATACAGGTTTCTCATGAGACAGGTCAGGTGGTCTGGTACTCCCATGTCTTTCAGAATTTTCCACAGTTTATTGTGATCCACACAGTCAAAGGCTTTGGCATAGTCAAGAAA
Organism: Aepyceros melampus; assembly: GCA_006408695.1. Lineage (NCBI taxonomy): Eukaryota > Metazoa > Chordata > Mammalia > Artiodactyla > Bovidae > Aepyceros > Aepyceros melampus. The sequence goes on from SJXQ01011730.1 coordinate 18,301, forward strand.
GCAGAAATAGATGTTTTTTTTCTGGAACTCTCTTGCTTTTTCCATGATCCAGCGGATATTGACAATTTGATCTCTGGTTCCTCTGCCTTTTCTAAAATCAGCTTGAACATCTAGAACTTCGCGGTTCATGTATTGCTGAAGTCTGGCTTGGAGAATTTTGAGCATTATTTTACTAGCGTGTGAGATGAGTGCAATTGTGAGGTAGTTGGAGCATTCTTTGGCATTGCCTTCTTTGGGACTGGAATGAAAACTGACCTTTTCCAGTCCTGTGGCCACTGCTAAGTTTTCCAAATTTGCTGGCATATTGAGTACAGCACTTCACCACGTCATCTTTCAGGATTTGAAATAGCTCAACTGGAATTCAATCACCTCCATTAGCTTTGTTCGTAGTAATGCTTCCTAAGGACGATACTCCTTAGAAAAACATTGTGAAAAAGAGAGCAATAAAGAGAAATAAAGATAAACCTTGAGGGAGATCAAATATTTAAAGGTAGGAGGATTTTAAAAACTAGGTGAGAAAAGTATCTTGGAAGTTCTAAGAGGAGAGTTTCAAGAAGAGAGCAGTCAACAACATATGCCTCAAAGAGCTCAACAGAACATAGTGACAGAAAAGGCACATTGGGATCTGCACTTAGGATGTACCTAGGTGTATTAGTGAAGTCATTTTCAATACAGCAGTTGAGGCTTGGCCTCAAAGGATAGAGAATGAGAATATGGAAACAACGTATCAAGATTTGTTGTATTCTATGCCCTTAACACTAAAATCGGAATCCTCAACAAATAAAAGTTAGTGTTTCTGGACTATATAATAACCACTCTTATGTCAAAGAAACAATAGCAGATTTGTTTTTAAAGGCAAAAAACTTTAAATTACTGACTTAGACTAGGAAGAACAATCCATCCTTTTTTTTTTTTTTTTGCCTCAAATCCTAGGAGTATAAATAAATTTCCCAGCAAAAAAAAAGAAGAGTCTATTTTCTTAGGCATCAAATGTCAGAATGTTGTTTATTTTTCTAATATATAAATGCCATAAATCCACTGCACCAATTAAAGGATGCTATGAGTCTATCTGAGATTAGTAATGATTTTAATTAAATTAAAAGATTTTTCCTTCAAGACTTCCATTTCTGTCCTAAATACGTGTTCTCTCTATTCAGCCTTGTCTCATAGGGCAATGATCTTCATATTTTAGAGGGAAACAACTTTCCTTTTTCGGTTCCTGTTAACAGAACACGTTGGATTTAATTGTTATATTATTTATGAGTTACGAGTATAGGAGTGTTTTGCAGTATGATGACTATTCCGTCATCTGTAATTTTTAAGAGCTGCCTAATATGAAGGAGGATGGGACAGTATAGTTGCTCTTTTCCTCTCTTGCTACACCTTCTTCTGGAAAGGTAATAAACAACAGAGGTTTTTTTCTTTGTCTATTTAAACCTGCAGGTTCAGAGACAGTTTCGTCAAAAACCAAAGAGAAATAAGAAGGAACTTCTACTATAACTATTCCTAAAAGGCAAAAACATGCTTTCAGAGGTTAAAACATAATAAGTAGCAGCTATTCCTGCAGGAAAAAAGCAGGAGGAAAGATAAAATATAATGGCATAGCAATTACAAGCACTACCAACATAGTGAATTGAAAAAATACTTAAATATTGAATATTAGTTTTCTTCTATAACCAAAAAGAACAGTAGAGCTAACAAACTCGGTTAATGCCTAATGAGATTCAAAGTTGTTGTTGCTGGACACGACTTAGCAATCCCATGGACTGCCAGGCTCCTCTGTCCATGGGATTTCCCAGGCAAGAATACTGGAATGGGTTGCCCTTTCCTTCAGGGATCTTTCTGACCCAGGGATAGAACCCACATCTCCTGCATTGGCAGTGGATTCTTTACCACTGAGCCACCTTGGAAACCACTAAATCCAAAGTACTTGAATGTAAAAAAGAAAGCTGAGACTAGTATAGAGGTTCTCCTGTGTTTACAGTACAATTTCGGATATCATATAGGAACTGCTACATTTGGTTCCAGGTATTCTTCCATAAAATAACAGAAGTGAAATGGAAGTTTTGCTCTAGAAGTAAAGCATATACCCCACCAAGTTAAAGCATTCTACATCTAATGGCCCGTAAAATAAAGCTATACAAAAAGCAATCATAATGTTGTGATAATGACTGAATCATTAAGAACATACAACATTACTTGTATATTAGACTCAACCATGTAAAGAAGGAAGAAACATTTTTACTTTTAAAAGCCAAAGAAAATATCTAAGCTGCTTAGAATTGTCACAGCCTCAATTTCACAGAGAAAACTGTGGCAGTCTCAACGTGCTATCAACCAAAATTTCAAGATTCAAAACCCAACAGAATTTTATAACATAAGAAATTGAAATTAAATTACAAAGAGATATAACTTACAGCATTTACAAGGTTGACAAGGATTTAAAAGAATGATAATATCTCATGCTATCAAGGCTGTTAAAAAAAAATGCACTCATACAGTGCTGATGGGGTATAAGTTAATACAATATATACTGGAGCACAATTTGGCAACATATATGTGGCTCAGCTGGTAAAGAATCCACCTGCAGTGCGGGAGACCTGGGTTCGATCCCTGGGTTTGGAAGATTCCCTGGCGAAGGGAAAGGCTACCCACTCCTGTATTCTGGGCTGGAGAATTCCATGGACTATATAGTCCATGAGGTCTCAAAGAGTCAGACACAACTGAACAACTTTCACTTTCATAAAATGCACAAAAAAATTTCTTTGGAAATTCATTTTTATTAACTTATTCCCTGGTAGCTCAGATGGTAGAGTCTGCCTGTAATACGAGAAACCAAGGTCAATCCTTGGGTTGGGAAGATCTCCTGGAGAAGGAAATGGCAACCCACTCCAATATTCTTGCCTGGAAATTTCCATGGATGGAGGACCCTGGCAGGGTATAGTCCATGGGGTCACAAAGAGACATGACTGAGCAACTTCACTTTCCTTTCATCCTATGCAAAAAAAAATACAATTTTATTATGTAAAGATAATGTATACTGATATTTCATGCAATAAAAAAATAAATTGAAATACCCTCAAAAGAGTACTAGTTATATACATTTTTGACATGTTTCATACCATAGAATGGGCTTCCCAGGTGGTGCTAGTGGTAAAGAACCTGCCTGTCAATACAGGTTAGACAGAACAGATGCAAGTTTGATCCCTGGGTAGGGAAGATCCCCTAGAGGAGGGCATGGCAACCCACTCCAGTATCCTTGCCTGAGAATCCCATGGACTCAGGAACCTGGTGACTGCAGTCCATAGGGACACACAGAGTCAGACATGACTGAAGCAACTTAGCATGCACGCATATCATGGAACAGTATATGACTATTAAAAGAAAATCACATATGGTGCACATGCGGGACTGTATATGTTAGACATAGATACAGATGTAGATCCGACACCATCTGTGGAATGATGGAAAAACTGGTCTCTAAGAGGTAGGGTATCTGAAGCACCTGAAATTCTGGTTTGCACTTTTATTATTTTCTTTATAATGCAAATAAACATTTAAATCATTTAAACAAGTGTTTGAAATAAGTGATTACATCTACTATCACAGTTGAAAAATACATATTTGCATATATTATAGACAATGACTTGCGCTTGTGTCAAATGATGAGAGATACTTAGAGAAATGAAAGATTAATGTGTTGGCTAGATAGTTATCTATAGTCTACCCCTGTTATTACATAAGAGATGAAAAGAAATACACAAAACTGTCTTCTTGGGAGTACTGGTGAAAAAATTAGTCCAGCAAATGTTTACTATATTACCAACATGAAGATGCTTTCAGCCTTCAAGGTGGTAGGAGAGAGGCACGGGTGGTAAGGTATGAATTGGGGTTTGCATGTCTCTGCGCTGTCCAGATACTTACACCATGGGCTCTGCAATCAGAGACAAATGGTTTAGGAGCCCAATTCTGTCAGTGACTCGCTATGTGACCCTGGGGAGGGTCCTTCACCTTTTCAAGCTTCAGTATTTCTCCTACAGTAGTATTACCCCTATAAAATTATTGGGAAGATTTAAGAGATAATATATGCAAGGAACAGTGCCTCATATATGGTCAATATTCAATGTTGGCTCTTATCCTTCTCAAAGCACACCAAGTTTGTTTCTTTCAGTAGCAATTACAAAGACCTCGGGGAATCAAAGCCTGAATTTTATTGCAGAAAAAATAAAAACAAGGGATGTTAACGTCAGATTGAATAACAGAAAACACATAACCAGTCAGTAGAATTCATTTTTTCTCTGTAATAATATTCATCCAAAGACAGTTTTAGTATTCCAGAGATCTAAGTCCTCGGTGATTATTAATACCAACTCTGACTTTGTGACAGGTATTAAAATAATACCAGTTCAAACTGTACATATAAAAAGCACCAAATGAACAAAACCCAAATCTACCTGTTAAACATAAATGAGAACTTGAGGGAAAATCTAAACAAAGTCTCAGGAACAAATAAACTATAAAGAGATAATGCAAAAAAGAACTGAAACTGTTTCCCATGATCAAAGCACATACATTTCCATCATTCAGCAGAAGGAAATCAATAAACATGTATTAAACAATTCATTGCCCTCAGGAATATCCCATTCTACTGCAGGAGCCAAGATAAACCAACAAGTAACTGTGACATAAGAATTTCCAAGCACCATAGCAATCTGACCAAGAGAGACCATACTTCTTGCCAGTCAGGAAGAAGCAAACAGGTATAGTGCGAATGTTCTTCAGGTATGAGTACAAACAAAATGGTCACAAATTGAGATTCATTCATCTAGCAAGTCTGAAGTAATAAGACTACTAGTAAGCTGTATGCACGAAATTTCTACTGTCTATCAAGAGTCTATTTTGTGGAAAATATTATGTTATGTGCTACAAGGGAGCACAGTAATATTTCTGATATACCCTAAGCTTTACAATCCAGTTGGCAAACAAATGATACACATTGTACTGTAAATTCCCCAAGGGCAACTGATGAGTCTTCTTTATCTTCATATTTTCATCTTCTTGGTCAATACCTACATAATCAATGGCATCAAATAAATGTCTGGCAAATAAGTGAACAAACAAATGACTATAATACAAAGCAGGATATTATATGTGCCGTTGAACATCAGTATCAGAGAAGTATAGCAGAGGGACACAGAATTTGCATTAGGGCAACCAAGGAAGGGGAAGGTATATACCATTTTTGTCATCCAGCCTTCATACCCATATTCCCCTGGTAATCATCTCTTCCCCATTATCTGTCTCCCTGCTCCCATGAAGCTAACTTCAGGGGTGGGAGTGACCTAGGCTGAGTAAATAAAAAACACTACATCCCCTTGGTTACAGAAAACGGTTCAAAAACTCATTCCTGACCCAAGCCATGCTAATTAGATACAATCACCACTAATCTTAGGAATTTTTCTTAAGCAATCAAAAAAACAAGTTCTTTTCCATGGTGGATTTGGAGCTGGGAGGATGAAAAATTATAGCTTGCAACCAACGTCTTGCCACCAAAAGGTTAAGAGCCTGTCCAAGAATGGAGGCATCCCGTGGAAAGAGAGTCTAGCAATGGAGAGACAACAGATCTTCATGATAGCTCTTGAGCCTCTAGATTTAGCAATGCCAAAGGAGACATCTTTTAGTTCCTAGCAAGCAAATCCCTTTTTTGCTTTATTCTGTATCAAGCCAGATTTTCAATCATATGAAATTAGAAGAGCTTTTGTGCAAAGATGGAATTGATCACAGAAGGATGTGGCAGATTTGCAACAGGGAAAGAGATTCCAGATGGAAAGAACTGCAAAAACAAGATGGCAGAGAAAAGCAGCAAGGAGACTACTTCAATTATAATGACTTTTTAAAAAATCTATCGCTCAAGTTTAAGTTTATATTAAATCTGAAAGAATGGGTTGAAGTTAGCTGAGTGGGCTCCAAATAGCAAGGAAACTGGAGTGCTATACTAAAAGGAGTAGAGCTAAAAGGAGTCACTGCCACCCAGCTCAAACGAATTGTTGCCACATGGGAAATAACCCAGGGCAGCCACATCCACTAATCCCTCTCTCTCTCCCCTCTTCTCCTCCACCCACCTTCTCCCTCAAATACACACACACACACACACACACACACACACACACATACATATAGTTGGTTGTTCCTCTGAAGAATCCCAAAGTTACAAGGAACCAGGGCAAACAATTTATAAAATTATTTTTATAATATATTTATTGAGAGTGACTTTAAAGTGATTTTGTATGAGGAAAGTGATTGTTTCGTTCGTATACTATAAACTAGAATCCAGTTGGAAATATCAAGTTCAAGATATGCATTACAGTTTACTAACCTAAAAATAAGGAATAGCACCACAAAGTTATTTTTAAGTGTTTTAAATCAACAGATACTTAGCATGGAAAAAAGCATAATAATATTACTGGTAAATAAAATACCATATCATGCATATAATATTAAATAATGGTACTATATTTCAGGTGATACTAGCAACTAACAAAACAACATAATATAAAATAGATTTGAATGAATTTCTAAAGACCACATATACAAAATGACAGCAAAGAATTTGTACAAAGCAAAATAAATTTGAAAAAAACTCCTATAAAGGTAACCATAGTACATGTAGAAATATATATTAGCTATAAAAAAAAAAACTAGCTCAAAGCATGCAGAAAAATAATGAATTTGAAAAATTACTCCTGTAATGCGCATACATGTCATAAAAATCACTTGTTTCTCTGAATATTGGTAAATGACAAGCAACAAAAAACTGAAAATATGATTTTAAAAAGAAGACTTCCATGAACACAAGAAGAAAAAATAGTGAGGAAAAAGCATTTTTTCGTTCAGCCTCAAAACCAAGTGAATCACAGCCCAAAGCCTAAAGGCCACCCAACCACCCATCCACCCACGCACCCATGCTGCTGGAATGGGAATATTCTCTCAACCCCCAGCATTCCTAATTAGTCACAGTCATCACTACCTTGAAAAGACTATTTTACAGCATGATCAGTGTAGAGACCTATAACATTGGCTTGAACTTAACGTTCTGTCAATGTCTCTGTTGCTTTTGAGTCTTTGGCTATAAATTAATAATTTTGTATCAGAAATAGTATAAGAATAGTCCACTGGTAAATCTCTCTGGGTTGTGACTTGTTTGTTTACATTAAAGCTACCCATGAGATATGAAACTTTCATCTTGGTTGAAAATAATTATATTCCTAAACTCCATCACTGAGCACAGCCTTAATGCTCAACCCAGAACTATTAGCATACACCCGCTTACTCTTATATCTCTACAATACACACATGAAATGTGAGATAACTTTTGATACAATATTTGAAGAAAGAAATACATATCGGAGAAGGCAATGGCACCCCACTCCAGTACTCCTGCTTGGTAAATCCCATGGATGGAGGAGCCTGGAAGGCTGTAGTCCACGGGGTTGATGAGGGTCGGACATGACTGAGCGACTTCACTTTCACTTTTCACTTTCATGCACTGGAGAACGAAATGGCAACCCACTCCACTGTTCTTGCCTGGAGAATCCCAGGGATGGCGGAGCCTGGTGGGCTGCCGTCTATGGGGTCACACAGAGTCGGACACAACTGAAGTGACTTAGCAGTAGCAGCAGCAAGAAATAAGTATGGCTTTACAAAAATATAATAATTCACTTTTCCAGAGGTTGCTTCAAGCTTTCATAAGTGTTCTAAATCTTTCACAATAACTGCTGAGTCCAAAAGGGTTCATAGTTCACATTTTGAGGAGGAGCACAGACTTCATTTAGAAAAACAATGATTAAAGATTCCATTTCACATTTGATTAAAAAAATAATAATAATAAAATAAAATCTTATAAGGTACAAAACTGCCCCAAGAAATAAGTTAAACTCAAACAACAATTTAATAGAATTATACAAATCCTCATTTCAGCACAAGCTACAGCTTAAGAGTTTCCTTGTTATCTTCAATATAAAACAAATTGTCCTTCTAACATAAAATATTAGGGGTCATAGTAATTTCACAGCTTTATTACATTTGAAAAAATTTAATGGTCAAGTCAGATTGCCTCCATTTTATAATATGTAGATAACAGCTACTTTCTCATAAAGATATTAAGAAATCAATATTAAAGAGAGATGATAGTCCCAAAATAATCCAGAGAGAGGGTGTGGGGCGGGAGGGGGGAGGTGGGGGTCGGGATTGGGAGTTCATGTACACTCGTGGCTGATTCATGTCGATGTGTAGCAAAACGAATACAGTATTGTAAAGCAAAACAAACTAAAAAAAAAAAAAAAAGACAGATGATAAAGGAAATAAAACCATTTGAAAAAGATACTTTGAAATTAACATATAAGTTCCATAGTTATATGTAGAAGGAAAATGCTAACTAAAGTTTGACTATTATTATCACAGAATTTTTAATCAGAAAATCTAATATGAAAGAGCCAAAAATACTTTAAGGCCCCTTTTCATAAGTATACAAAGTTAGTTTGTCCTATGATTTTTCAATATTATCTTGTCTTAAAAGCAAGTACGATGTTTAAGAGCTCTGCCCTCCTCTTGAATATGCTACTGATACCTGCTGGCAGCATTCAACCGTGACAAACCAGGTTACGAAAGTCCTCATTCCATTCAAGCCTGGGAAGACCTAGACTTGGTAAGTAAGCCAGGCGCTGACACCACTGATTTTGGAAACCTTCCCAAGGGCACTGCAAAATGTATTTCTGAGTGAAGTTAAGAACATTCAAGAGACTGTATCTTTAAGCTTTACTTGCCTGTGCCATGTTCCTCCAAAAACTTAAACGGAGATAGATATATTTTATTGTTTTAAAGCTCATGAATAAAAGTATATTCTCTATATACAAATATGAATATTTTTGCTATTCAAGTAGATGTCTGTTCAAAATAGCACAATTTGGTTTACATCACCTGCTAACGAGTGAATACTTAACAGCATGATAGAGCCATTAACAGGTACGGCTTTTCAATAGATAATCACTTTAGTTAGTACCTTAGTACAATACTTAAGGAATCACAACATACATTAAAATAAACCTACGCTTCCAACTTAGTAAGTATAAGTAATCCCCAAAACTACATTTGTGCACTACTTTTTAGTTAATATTATAAAAATGATGCTTTACAAAGGATTGACTAAAGCAAATGATTGCTCAGATAAGACCATTTTGACTTCTTTCTTCATGCTGGATATTATCATTATAGAACATAACACAGTAATCAAGTTTGCAAAATCTTAAATCACCATGACTCTGCAGCCCTCCACAAAATACTTCAAAAGATACTTGCTGATTTTTCAGAACAGTGGATTAACATACCAATTTAACTAGGAGTAATTCTGAATTCAAATATGGTAGAAGCAGGGATTTTCCCCTAAGAATGAAAAAGAATAACTCAGTTTTTCATCAGTTCAGTTCAGTTCAGTTCAGTCGCTCAGTTGTGTCCGACTCTTTGCGACCCTGTGAATCGCAGCACGTCAGACCTCCCTGTCCATCACCATCTCCCGGAGTTCACTCAGACTCATGTCCATTGAGTCCGTGATGCCATCCAGCCATCTCATCCTCGGTTGTCCCCTTCTCCTCCTGCCCCCAATCCCTCCCAGCATCAGGGTCTTTTCCAATGAGTCAACTCTTCACATGAGGTGGCCAAAGTACTGGAGTTTCAGCTTTAGCATCATTCCTTCCAAAGAAATCCCAGGGTTGATCTCCTTCAGAATGGACTGGTTGGATCTCCTTGTAGTCCAAGGGACTCTCAAGAGTCTTCTCCAACACCACAGTTCAAAAGCATCAATTCTTTGGCACTCAGCCTTCTTCACAGTCCAACTCTCACATCCATACATGACCACAGGAAAAACCATAGCCTTGACTAGACGGACCTTCATCAGCAAAGTAATGTCTCTGCTTTTGAATATACTATCTAGGTTGGTCATAACTTTTTTTGCAGTCCAAGGGACTCTCAAGAGTCTTCTCCAACACCACAGTTCAAAAGCATCAATTCTTCGGTGCTCAGCTTTCTTCACAGTCCAACTCTCACATCCATACATGACCACAGGAAAAACCATAGCCTTGACTAGACGGACTATTGTTGGCAAAGTAATGTCTCTACTTTTCAATATACTATCTAGGTTGGTCATAAATTTTCTTCCAAGAAGTAAGTGTCTTTTAATTTCATGGCTGCAGTCACCATCTGCAGTGATTTTGGAGCCCAAAAAAATAAAGTCTGACACTGTTTCCACTGTTTCCCCATCTATTTCCCATGAAGTGATGGGACCAGATGCCATGATCTTTGTTTTCTGAATGTTGAGCTTTAAGCCAACTTTTTCACTCTCCTCTTTCACTTTCATCAAGAGGCTTTTTAGTTCCTCTTCACTTTCTGCCATAAGGATGGTATCATCAGCATATCTGAGGTTATTGATATTTCTCCCGGCAATCTTGATTCCAGCTTGCACTTCTTCCAGTCCAGCGTTTCTCATTATGTACTCTGCATAGAAGTTAAATAAGCAGGGTGACAATATACAGCCTTGACGTACTCCTTTTCCTATTTGGAACCAGTCTGTTGTTCCAAGTCCAGTTCTAACTGTTGCTTCCTGACTAGGGTCATATGTATATATATGAAAGAAAGAAAATTTAAGCCTGTGTTAATCTGATTTCAAGCAGAATAAATGAATGAAAGGAACAAATGGGTTATTCAGTTAAGTTACATCTACACATCCCCACGGGAAGAGATACATAAATCCTCCAATGTCCCTGATCTCTGCCTTCCAGGTTTAGACACTCAGTGCAGACTCCGTCTCTCAAGCCCACATCTAAGCCATTAAGGTCCTGGAAAGAGAAAATGAGAAAATTGTCTCGCATGCAATGGAATCACAACATAGATTTTGTTAGTATTAGAAGTAGTATTCATGAAAACTGGAGTAAACAGAACGCAAATTATATTGGATACTCTTTTTATTTTTGGTTGTGCTGGGTCTTAGTTGCTGTGTGCGGGCTTTCGCTAGTTGCAGTGAGTGGGGCTGCTGTTCTTTGCTGTGTGTGGGCTTCTCATTGCAATGGCTTCTCTTGTGGCGGAGCCCCAGTCTAGGCACGAGGGCTGCAGTAGTTGTAGCATGTGGGCTCAGTTGCCCTACAGCATGTGGAATGTTCCCAGACCAGGGATTGAACCCATGTCCCCTGCATTGGCAGGCAGACCCTTATCCAATTTTCCACCAGGAAAGTCTTATTGTATCCTCTTTTGAAAAAATGCCTCTTCAGCATTTTAAATCTAGTGAACAATTCCTCTTTGTAGATCTTTTAAAAATAATTTAAAAAGCTATTTGCACTTGATTATTAAGTTCATTATTTAAGATGCCTAAAAAAATATCAGTTTTACATGACTGTTAAGCTTAAACTCATTGAAAGTGAAAGTGAAAGTCACACAGTGGTGTCCAATTCTTTGCGACCCCATAGACTATGCCTGCCAGGCTCCTCTGTTCGTGGAATTCTCCAGGCCAGAATACTGGAGTGGGTAGTCTTTCCCTTCACCAGGGGATCTTCCCAACTCAGGGATCAAATCCAGGTCTCCCACATTGCAGGCAGATTCTTTATTATCTGAGCCACCGGAAAAGCCCATTGGAATGGGTTACCATTTCCTACTCCAGGGGATCCTCCCAACCCAGGGGTTGAACCCGAGTCTACTGAGGCTCCTGTCTTAGCAGGCAGATTCTTTACCACTGAGCCACCTAGGAAGCCCCTAAGTTCATTAAGAGGACTTAAAAATTCCTTATTAGTTTTATAGATTTATATAATTCCACTCACAATCATTTCAAATTTCAAAAGCTTTTCATCACTTCAAATATTGGACAATGTCCTCTTCTAACTTTCATGTCATTCAATTTCAGCACGTTAGACAGTCTCTTAGCGTTGCTAAGCACAGGCAGATGGTTTCATATCTCCCAAGACTGTTTGAAAAGGAGTCCATCTTCTGAAAAGGCCAGATCTGATGGCCAGCTTCTTTGGAGCAAGCTGTTCTCCTACAAGGGTCTTTTACCTTTTCTCTTGGGGGCACATTTTTGTTCTCGTCCCAGAGTCTGCAGAAGACTGACTGCAGCTAGCAACAAACTAATCCATCCAGTTCACACTGCAGAGAGGTTCATTAATATGTGCCCATTACACTTGCAAGGGCATTTCTTCAGACATGCCGATTAACAAATCTCATACTTGATTTGAGTAAGTCCACTCATTCTCACCTCTGTAAGGATCCCTAACTTCCCACTTTTTAAGTTTCTAGGCTTTTAAAATTTCTAGTCTTCTACATTCAGACATTCACAGAACTTACTCCTTGTTCAGGACTCAGCTGTTTCCCCCAGGAGAGGATTTATCTGACCCTGCTGATTATACCCCAGTATCTCTATTTCATTAGTGTTAGTTTCTTCATGGTGCTTGGCACTACTTGGAATTATCACTTATTTAATTTTTTATTTTTTAATACTTTCCCTAATAGAATGCAAGCTTCTTGTTCATAACAAAGTGACATTAGGTCTTAAATCAGCCAACAAATTTAAGAGAAAAAGAGTGACTTGCTGTATATTTCTGAATTCTCATGCTTCATTGAAAGCTTTATTAAACCAAGTACTATTACATATATGTGTGTGCTGTGCTTAGTTGCTCAGTTGTGTCTGACTCTTTGTGACCCCATGGACTGTAGCCCACTAGGCTCCTCTGTCCATGGGGATTCTCTAGACAGGAATACTGGAGTGAGTTGCCATGCCTTCCTCCAGGGATGTGTATATATAATTCTTCCAGGAGACTCTGAGTTCAGAGAATGGTAATATTTTATTCATTTCAAACAACTTATAGACAATGCCCAGTAAACACTTTTAGTTTTACTAAGTAACAAATATTCAAGAAAATATAGGCTGAATAGTGCTTTGTCTTAAGTTGAGCTATGTTTTAAGTCAAATTCTATAAACCATGACATCTTTTTAATTAAGAGAACACCAGGGTGTTTTACCTCCACTGAAGCCTTCTCTTTGGTTCTACATGTTCACTCTATGCCTAAGGTATGTGTAGGTAAAACTAAACCTTAATGAAGTACACTTCCCTCCATATCTTAATATTTTTTTTTTATTATGCTAAAGGGAGAAGGCTATAATAAGTAAGTTTCTGCACTTGACCATCAACAGAAAAGTGATGTTAAGTAATATTCATAATACTGGTTTTAACTATTTTATATTCTATGGAAAATCCACGGTGATTCATTAAAATGTGGACTGAATTTTAGGTTCTCTATTTTATGGAACAGAAAACATATTTCTTGATTCTGTGTTCCAGGAGGAGATTCTTCTTATAGCCTGGGTAATTTTGGATTCAGGAGATTAAGAGTGACCTCTGGTGGCAATGGTATTTCTCCTTCACCTTTACTCTAAGAAGGGAAAAGTGCTTTTTCCACATCTTAAGAATGATAAAGTTACAGAGGATTGATTATGATCAGTCATGTGCAAATTAAAATGAACATCTTCTGGAGGCTGGTCGGGTTGGGCAGTAGACACAGATTTGATGCCTCGTGTTTCTATATATCTTTGGTTTAAATGGCAGTCGTGGTCTGTCTCAAGCTATGACTGAGCCCTTGCTGAGTACGGGGTGGAGAGAAGATGCTTACAGTCAGTTTTAGCCAGCTGGTGGGATCTGGCTTCAGTATACCAGTGGTTGAAACCCTTTCTTGGGTTTTCCATACCTTCCCCCAAAACATTTTCTAGGTTGGTCCAGCACTGAAAGCAGTATTTTATGCTGTCATTATGAGAATGATGCCTCCAGGACAAAGGTTGCCAGATAAACATAGCATGCCCAATTAAATATGAACTTCAAAAAACCCCAAATCTATATATTTTTTATGAGTGTGTCAATTATTGCATGGAGCATATTTATACTAAAAAATCTACATTGTTCATAAAACTTAAATTTAACTGAATACCTTATATTTTTATTTGCTAAGCCTGGCACTCTTAGAAGGGCCACAGAATTAAAAGTTTATTTAAGAGAAGATAAAATATATGTGACAATAGGAAACTTGCAAATCCTCACAGCCATCCCTTCACAATCAGTGGAGCATCCCAACCAGGGCCTTTGAATGGCTTAAAGGGGAGACAAGACGTGGATTCCCAGGGTGCTTGGGGCACTGGGCAAGGCTGCATAGAAACTCAAGCCCCAGAGCGACATCACTGTGAGGCTTAGTCTATATCCCCTCTGGTCCTGTTTTATGATCCTTGCTATGTCACCATGTTAGGAAGGTTGGGAGGCTCTCTTCCACTGTTCTTGCTCTTTCTTGTACACCTATACTAAGATGGGATTGTTGGGCACTGGTGTGGTTCTAGGAAGAATGTCCACAGAACTGTCTGGGCTGGCAACATGATGGGTCTCAGCTCTGGCCTCTGAGGCCATGGAGAGTCAGTTGATGGCTATGATGCTCTGTAGTGCCAGCAGTACCAACAAGAGACCTCAGACCAGCCCCAGATCTGTGCATATTACTGTAGTAGAGGATATGGTTTTAGTAATAGTAGGATTCCATAATCATTAGACCTGTACACACTTAGAGATAAAGAACTGGTCACTGGAGTGGCTGTCCTTCTGAAGGAAAGAGAGTACATCTTTGAGATCATTATAGAAAGGAATTTGCAGGAATTAAATTAACTTTAATGGAAGTCAAAATGGGAACACTTTAATAGAAATACAAAAGTTGGAGGTCATTAAAAAGAATATAGAATCTCTCTTTCCATAAGTTTTCATTATTTTTAAATGATAAATGGTACATAAAAACTGAAAATTTCAAGTAGCTGCAACTAAAACCACCTTCATTATACTTCAGGGTTTAAAAAAAAGGACAACTTTAGACAATATTTAGAAATAAAACAACCATACAACCCAGCAGTCCCACTATTGGGCATATACCTTGAGGAAACCAGAATTGAAAAAGACCCATGTACCTCAATGTTCAATGCAACATTATTTACAATAGCTATAACTTGGAAGGAACTTAGATGTCCATCAGCAAATGAATGGATAAAGAAGTTGTGGTACACATATACAATGGAATATTACTCAACTATAGAAGGGAATGCATTTGACTCAGTTCTAATGAGGTGGATCAATCTAGTACTTATTATACAGAGTGAAGTCAGAAAGATAAAGAAAAATATCATACGAATACATATAGGATGGAATCTAGAAAGATGGTACTGATAATCCTACATGCAGGGCAGCAGAGGAGCTGCTGCTGCTGCTAAGTCGCATCAGTCATGTCCAACTCTGTGCGACCCCATGGATGGCAGCCCACCAGGCAAAGGAGACACAGATATAAAGAACAGACTTTTGGACTCAGTCAGAGAAGGAAAGGGTGGGATGAGTTGAGAGAATAGCCTTGAAACATATTCATTAACATACATAAAATAGATAGCCAGTCGGTGGAGTTTGATGTATGATTCAGGGCACCCAAAGCCTCTGTGACAACCTGGAGGGATAGGGTGGGGAGGTACATGGGAGAGGCGTTCAGGAGGGAGGGGACACAATATGCCTATGGCCATTCATAATGATATATGGCAAAAACCATCACATTAATATAATTATCCTCCAATTAAAATAAATAAGTTTAATAAAATAAAATAAAAGTATTGTGAATGAAAATTCCAAACTTAAGAAGAGCATAAAATTGCCTTCACAGGTAGAAGGATGAAAAAGAAGAATAATTGAACGTTAAACATGCAATGCTACAAAACTCTAAAAGCGCCATGTACGTGGTAAGTTATTATAAAGTGAAAAATCATATTACTGGGTGAATTTCTCTAAGGCTGTGTATGATCCTCTTAGAAAAGACAGCATGGATTGTGGGAAGTGGGAATCCCATAAAACAAATATATCAGAAAATGGAAACCTCTTACTAGAATTTGAGAAGAAACCAATTGATGTGGCTAAATAAAACTCTGTAATAGGTTGCCCCTCCCAAAGATATTCATGTTATAATCCCAAGAAACTTACCAGGCAAAAGGGACTTGATAGATTTGATTAAACTAAGGATCTTGAGATGGGCAATGTTTCCTGGATGATCTGGGTAGGTCCACTGTAATCACAAGGGTCTCTTATAAGACGGAGGCAGAAGGATCAGAGTCAGAAAGGAAAATAACGTGATAGAAGCAGAGGTTGAAGTAATGTGGCCATGAGCCAAGGAATGCAGGAAGCTATGAAGCACTAGAGATGAATTTCCCCTGGCTCCTAGAGGAAACACCACCCTGCTGATACCTTGAATTTAGCCCTGTGAAACTAATTTCAGCCTTCTGTGGTCAGATAATAACCTCTTTGTGGCACAACAGGCTTCCCTGTCCATCACCAACTCCCAGAAGTTGCTCAAACTCATGTCCATCAAGTCAGTGATGGCATCCAACCATCTCATCCTCTATTGTCCTCTTCTTTTCCTGCCTTCAATCTTTCCTAGCATTAGGGTCTTTTCTAATGAGTCAGTTTTTCACATTAGGTGGCCAAAGTATTGGAGCTTCAGCTTCAGCATCAGTCCTTCCAATGAATATTCAGGATTGATTCCTTTAGGATCTCCCCACAGTCCAAAGGACTCTCAAGAGTCTTCTCCATCACCATAGTTCAAAAGCATCAATTCTTCAGTGCTCAGCTTTCTTTATGGTCTAACTCTGACATCCATACACGACTACTGGAAAAACTACAACTTTGAGTATACAGACCTTTGTCAGCCCTAAGACACTAAGTTTGTTTTAATCTGTTATAGCAGCCATAGGAAACTAATATCCCTCAAAAATTTTGAAGAAAAAAGAAACCAAATGCACACTAAGTTAGCTGAAGAAAACAGAATAATTAATGCACTTAAAGATCATAATAAAAGAATCCAAACTGAGCATTTTGCTGCAATCAGAAAATCTGTTGGAAACTAAAAAGAAAAAGCTTCAGTAGAGACTTTGTGTCCTTTCTGAACTTCATTAAGGATAAAATAAAATTCATCCCCATGAAACACTCAATTTAGAGTAAAAAGAGGAGAATCTTTCCAAAGCAATAGATCAGTCATGCATGTGAAGAGCTGAACACATATAAAATAGAATTCAAAATCTTTCAGAAAAGTTGGAAATACTCACTGGTAAGTATCACTATCAGAGTATATTTCCCATGATGGAAAAGCCCATGATTACAGGTAGGAAATGATGATTAAGGATAAGTTTGATGGCTTAAGGAGAAAAAATAAAAACTTCAGATAAATATTTGAATTTAGAATTTAATTTGAACATTTTAAAAAGTATTTTTATGTCCCTGATGTTCTAAATTGGGCACTTGGCATAGACCCTGGAAGACAACTAGGGAATTCTGTTTGATAGATCTTGAAAAAAAAGAGGTATAAGATGCTGTGATGGGGCCAGGACCGATGGTTTCATGACTAGTAGGGGGATGCCATCCCTATGACCTTAGAAAAAGATAGAGCAGCTCCTCCACAAGACAAAGAAAGAGCTTGTCCTAATCCTCTTACAAGGCAGAAACTCAGGACCTTTGTGATTCTAACCCTCCAAATCTGAATGCACTTTCTGGTCCTGCATCCTACCTCCCATCAGAAGCCACATGTTACAGAAGGGGCCAACGGTAAATTTCTGAGAAGAGGGATTGTTGGCCTGCCTCCCTCCCAGAAAGCAAGAATCAGCCTCTCCAGAAATCAGCTCCTTCAAAAGATCTCCATGACCCACAGCATCCTCCATGGACAATAAATGTTTCTGCACCAGGGCTGAATTCATTCTTCCCCACCATTCAACCTGAAAACAGAAGTGTTTCTGCTGCTGAGTTGATTCTGTCTCCCAATAAGCTTTAGTTCTGAAGATCCAGAACCTCAGTTTAAGACATTTTCTTCTCTCTCTGCTGAAGTTATTTTGATTTTTCTCTCTCACTTTTATTGTTATTAGTTAAGTGGCTATGCATAGAATCAAATGAAAGCTTGATAGAATCATAAATCTTAAAGAAAATGCTGAATAATGTAAGTTAATTGCTTCATGTTACTCTACTTGCAAATACTATAATTATCATATTTTTGGTATTGTCAACAACTCTACTAAAATAATCCAGAAATAAACAGTTTTTTTTTTTGTCTTCTAAAAATAATTTTGACCTTTTTCTGTTTTGACATCAGTTCAGTTTAGTCACTTAGTCATGTACGACTCTGAGAACTCATCGACTGCAGCACGCCAGGCTTCCCTGTTCATCATCAACTCCTGGAGCTTGCTCAAACTCATGTCCGTCGATTGGCAATGCCATCCAATCATCTCATCCTCTGTTGTCCCCTTCTCCTCCTGCCCTCAATCCTTCCCAGCATCAGAGTCTTTTCCAAAGAGTCAGTTTTTCACATCAGGTGGCCAAAGTATTGGAACTTCAGCTTCAGCATCAGTCCTTCCAAAGAATATTCAGGACTGACTTCCTTTAGGATGGACTGGTTGGATCTCCTTGCAGTGCAAGAGACTCTCAAGAGTTTTCTTCAACACCACAGTTCAAAAGCATCGATTCTTCAGTGCTCAGCCTTCTTCACAGTCCAACTCTCACATCCATACATGACTACTGGAAAAACCATAGCTTTGACTAGTGGACCTTTGTTGGCAAAGTAATGTCTCTGCTTTTAATATGCTGTTTAGGTTGGTCATAACTTTTCTTCCAAGGAGCAAGTGTCTTTTAGTTTCATGGCTGCAGTCATCATCTGCAGTTATTTTGGAGCCCAAGAAAATAAAGTCTGTCACTGTTTCCATTGTTTCCCCCTCTATTTGCCATGAAGTGATGGGCCCAGAATCCATGATCTTTGCTTTCTGAATGTTGAGTTTTAAGTCAGCTTTTTGACTCTCCTCTTTCACTTTCATCAAGAGGTTCTTTAGTTCTTCTTCTCTTTCTGCTATAAGGGTGGTGTCTTCTGCATATCTGAGATTATTAATATTTCTCCCAGCAATCTTGACTCCAGCATGTGCTTCATCCAGCTTGGCATTTCTAACTTTTGACTTTACTGATATTATTTAAATGATTATATAACAATTCAAATGGAAATTTCATAGATTATAATTCTTTCAATAGTGATTTATAAATATATATTTATAAATGAGAATTTTATGAGTAAATGTTTCTATTTTACTTGATTTTTAGATAGTGCTATTATAAGATTTTTCTGGTTGATATTTAGCAAGGCTCTTCTGCTGAGCCAGAAACATAGCAATTTTTGTCTCTTCTAAAGAAGGAATTTTTCTCTTGCTTAGTTTCACTATGATAGTTAAGTGATGAGTCCACATATGAAAAAATATAATTTTCAAAGATTACAATTAAATTTTCAAAAATTAAAATATAAAATTATATCTTAGGATAATATTTCATAGCTATCATTTATTTAAAAGCGAATTTCATGAGTAAATTCTTTCCTTTTTTCCTTTTTCTAGATAGGATATGGGCTGCACTCTGATGGAATTTTGAAAGTCTCCTCTAATACAGACTCTGGCAAGAGTTTTACAAGAACATTTCACATCTGGAGACATTCGAAATTTCAAGTTTGTGTATACTGAAGGCTGAATTTATTCTAGTTATGACACTAATATGTTTACATACATAAATATAAGTTTAAAGGAATACAGTTCACGAGTTGCTCTGTGTTTAGCATACAAGCCGTGAAGCCCCTCCTTTGGCTCCAGCTAGTGCCTCAAGAGTCCCAAAGTCCTTCACCTCTTTTGTTCACTCTGTTCCTATAGACAAAAATGCTTACTTTATTTTTTGTTTGTTTGTTTTCTCTGACTCCTTCATGTTTTAAATAAGAAGTACTTGAAGGAACTTTCACTGATTTCCCATTTGAAATTCCTCCTGTATCTCTTTATTTTCACACCCCATGTTGTTCCATTTTTTCTTGGCTAACACATGTGATAATGTGTAGTTATATAATTATATATGTATGTGATTGTTTGCTGACTGTGCATATCACATGTGTCCACATCTTCAGAGAGAGATCCATTTTTCATCACTTACTATTTCCAGTACTTTTAGGACAGGAGATGGAGGGTATTTGGATGGATCAGCTCTTCCCTGTGCATATATGTATATTAGGCAGGTTTTTCTGCAATAACAATGATGCATAGCATACATAATGAATAACCTTCAAATCCCTGTAGCTTATGACCATAAGCATTTACTTCCTCAATTTTAGTTCTTTTGATTAGTACCCTAGACACAGATGGGCTTGAGTTTCAAGTCTGCTCCATTCAGATCTGTTTCTTATGCAAAGACCCACAACTAAAGAACTATATAGACTTCTTCTAGTGGTGGATGTTCCAAGTGCAGTAGGGTAAGCAGAGCACAGCATACTTTTTTTTTTAATTGAACTAGAGTTAATTTATACCATTGTGTCAGTTTCAAGCGTATAGCAGTGATTCAGTTACACAGTTTTTCAGATTATTTTTCATTACATTATCACAAGATATTAAATATAGTTTCCTGTGTTATACAGTAAATCCACATTGCTTATCTACTTTATGTATACTAGTTTGTACCTATTAATTCCATATCCCTAATTTATCCCTTTTCCTCCCCCTTTAGTAACTATTAGCTTGCTTTCTATACCTGTGAGTCTGTTTCTCATTTGTATACAAATTCATTTGTATTATTTTTAGATTCACATACAACTGATATAACATTTAGCTTTTTCTGTCTGACTTCACTTAGTATGATATTCTCTAGGCCTATCCATGTTGCTGGAGAAGGCAATGGCACCCTACTCCAGTACTCTTGCCTGGAAAATCCCATGGGTGGAGGAGCCTGCTAAGCTGCAGTCCATGGGGTCGCTAAGAGTCGGACACGACTGAGCGACTTCACTTTTACTTCTCACTTTCATGCATTGGAGAAGGCAATGGCAACCCACTCCAGTGTTCTTGCCTGGAGAATCCCAGGGACGGGGGAGCCTGGTGGGCTACCGTCTATGGGGTCCCACAGAGTCGGACACGACTGAAGCGACTAAGCAACAGCAGCAGCAGCAGCATTCATGTTCCTACAAGTGGCAATATTATATCCCTTTTTATGGGTGAGTAATGTGTGTGTGTGTGTGTGTGTGTATAAAATCTTAAACCAATCATCTGTTGATGGCCATTTGGGTTATTTCCATGTCTTGGCTATTATCATGCTATGAATATTGGGGTTCATGTATCTTTTTGAATTAGAGTTTTTATCTTTTCTAGATATATGCCCAAGAGAGGTATTGCTGGATCATATGGCAACTCTGTTTTTAATTTTTTAAGGAACTTTCACAATCGTTTCCAAGATGGATGTATGAATTTACAGTGCCACCAATAGTATAGAAAGGGTGCCTTTTCACCACATCCTCTCCAGCATTTGTTATTTGTAAACCTTATGATGATCATCATTCTAAGAGGTATGAGCATTACAATGGCTTTGATTCATATTTCTCTAATAACTAGCAATGTTGATTATCTTTTCATGCAAGGCACACTTATTAAATCCTCAGTGTGACTTGAAATACAGTATTCTCATGAAGTACAGTACAACTAGACCATTCAGGTATGACCTAAATCAAATCCCTTATGATTATACAGTGGAAGTGACAAATCAATTCAATGGATTAGGTCTCATAGAGTGCCTGAAGAACTATGGATGGAGGTTCTGTACATTGTATGGAGGCAGGGATGAAGCCTATCCCCAAGAAAAAGAAATGCAAAAAGGTTGTCTGAAGAGTCCTTAAAAATAGCTGAGAAAAGAAGAGAAGCTAAAGGCAAAGGGGAAAATAAAAGATACACCCATTTGAATGTAGAGTTCCAAAGAATAGCAAGGAGAGATAAGAAAGACTTCCTCAGTGATCAATGGAAAGAAATAGAGGAAAATAAAAGAATGGGAAAGATGAGAGATTTCTTCAAGAAAATTAGAGATACCAAGGGAATATTTCATGCAAAGATGGGCACAATAAAGGGCAGAAATGATATGGACCTAACATAAGCAGAAGATATTAAGAAGAGGTGGCAAGAATACACAGAAGAACTATACAAAAAAGATTTTCATGACCCAAATAATTACAATGGTGTGATCACTACCTACAGCCAGACATCCTGGAATGTGAAGTCAAGTGGGCCTTAGGAAGCCTCACTACGAACAAAGCTAGTGAGGTGATGGAATTCCAGTTGAGCTATTTCAAGTCCTAAAAGATGATGCTGTGAAAGTGCTGCACTCAATATGACAGCAAATTTGGAAAACTCAGCAGTGGCCACAAGACTGGAAAAGGTCAGTTTTCACTCCAACTCCAAAGAGAGGCAATGCTAAAGTATGTTCAAACTACCACACAATTGCACTCATCTCACACGCTAGTAAAGTAATGCTCAAAATTCTCCAAGCCAGGCTTCAACAATATGAGAACCATGAACTTCAAGATGTTCAAGCTGGATTTAGAAAAGGCAGAGGAACCAGAGATCAAATTGGCAACATCCACTGGATCATTAAAAAAGATAGAGAGTTCCAGAAAAACATCTACTTCTGCTTTGTTGATTATGCCAAAGCCTTTGACTGTGTGGATCACAACAAACTTTGGAAAATTCTGAAAGAGATGGGAATATCAGACTACCTGACCTGCCTCCTGACAAATCTATATGAAGGTCAAGAAACAACTGTTAGAACTGGACATGGAACAACAGACTGGTTCCAAATAGGAAAGGAGTATGTCAAGGCTGTATATTGTCACCTTGCTGTTTTAACTTACACACAGAGTACATCATGCAAAATGCCAGGCTGGATAAATCACAAGTTGGAATCAAGATTTCCAGGAGAAATATCAATAACTTCAGATATGCAGATGACACCACCCTTACGGCAGAAAGTGAAGAGCTAAAGAGCCACTTGATGAAAGTGAAAGAGGAGAGTGAAAAAGTTGGCTTAAAGTTCAACATTCAGAAAATGAAGATCATGGCATCTGGTCCTATCACTTCATGGCATATAGAATGGGAAGCAATGGAAAGAGTGAAAGACTTTATTTGGGGGGCTCCAAAATCACTGCAGATGGTGACTGCAGCCATGAATTTAAAAGACACTTGCTCCTTGGAAGAAAAGTTATGACCAACCTAAACAGCATATTAAAAAGCAGAGACATTACTTTGCCAACAAAGGTCTATCTAATCAAAACTATGGTTTTTCCAATAGTCATGTATGGATGTGAGAACTGGACTATAAAAAAAGCTGAGCACTGAAGAACTGATGCTTTTAAAGTGTGGTGTTGGAGAAGATGCTTGAGAGTCCCTTGGACTGCAAGGAGATCCAACCAGTCCATCCAAAAGAAACCAGCCCTCAATATTCATTAGGACTGATGCTGAAACAGAAACTGCAATACTTTGGCCATCTGATGTGAAGAACTGACTCATTTGAAAAGACCCTGAAGTGGGGAAAGGTTGAAGGCAGGAGGAGAAGGGGACAACAGAGGATGAGATGGTTGGATGGCACTACCGACTCCATGAACATGAGTTTGAGTAAACTCCAGTAGTTGGTGACGAACAGAGAAGCCTGGCATACTGCAGTTCATGGGCTTGCAAAGAGTCGGACATGACTGAGCAACTGAACTGAACTGTCTTGCTCCATTCCTATAAAGAGATGTTACTTTACAGAGTTCTATAAAGAAACTTTATCAGCCTGGCAAGCTGAACAATAAGCAGCCTAGGAGGAGGGAGGAAACGGTTGGATGTCCAAGGCCACCAGGTTCTCTGATCCTTGCTCTCCATCCTGCCCAGCCCCCTGGAGAGCCCATAAAGATTGACAGGGAGACCCTCGGGGTCAAAAGCAGGACTCAGGTCAGACTTTGTCTCAAGGCAGGATGTGACAGAAGGTACAGCCCTTCTGAGCAGTAGATTTCCCTCCAGCGGCCGCAGAACTGCACTTCAGGGGGCCACGTGAGCCTCCCCAACCCTGCCCTGAGGAATCAGGTCTTGGTTATCACTTTCTGCTAAGCTGATATTTACAGAGGACTCTGCACACTGGGCACTGCACTGTCAACACAGTGATAACAATGAGCAGTCAGCCCCAGGGAGGCTCTTCCTTTGTGCTTTCCCCCTCTTTCCTCTGGAGTCATTCCTTTAGAAGGCACCCAAACACCCAGTGACCAGGGATCAGCCTGTAGGGTCCAAGCAGTCAGCCTCAGGACCAATGCTGGACTGGGGATGGTCACCAAACAGCCCTCTGATATCTTCAAGCACATTAGTGAGTGAAAGGAAACAAACATGGGTGTACATCAGATATTCATGTTATAGTGAAGTGACTTCTCTGTGAGCAACTTCCCTGTTAATTTGGATAATAGTTTCCTAATGTGATTTGCATATGTGTACATTTTCTATAATGTAATGACTACAGACCCAACACATGTTTATATTTAATCTGCATTACTCTTTCCTCTATTAATTTCTTATCTCCAATCAACAAAACTGTACATCAAGTCCTGACTTGTGGAATTTGCCTATCCCTGTGTGTAAATACCCATCATAGCCAATTTTAACATGTATTATGGCAAGAATACACGGAAGAACTGTACAAAAAAGATCTTCATGACCCAGATAATCATGATGATGTGTTGACTAATCTAGAGCCAGACATCTTGGAATGTGAAGTCAAGTGGGCCTTAGAAAACATCACTACGAACAAAGCTAGTGGAGGTGATGGAATTCCAGTTGAGCTGTTTCAAATCCTGAAAGATGATGCTGTGAAAGTGCTGCACTCAATTTGCCAGCAAATCTGGAAAACTCAGCAGTGGCCACAGGACTGGAAAAGGTCAGTTTTCATCCCAATTCCAAAGAAAGGCAATGCCAAAGAATGCTCCAACTACCGCACAATTGCACTCATCTCACATGCTAGTAAAGTAATGCTCAAAATTCTCCAAGCCAGACTTCAGCAATATGTGAACCGTGAACTCCCTGATGTTCAAGCTGGTTTTAGAAAAGGCAGAGGAACCAGAGATCAAATTGCCAACATCCGCTGGATCATGGAAAAAGCAAGAGAGTTCCAGAAAAACATCTATTTCTGCTTTATTGACTATGCCAAAGCCTTTGACTGTGTGGATCACAGTAAACTGTGGAAAATTCTGAAAGAGATGGGAATACCAGACCACCTGACCTGCCTCTTGAGAAATCTGTATGCAGGTCAGGAAGCAACAGTTAGAACTGGACATGGAACAACAGACTGGTTCCAAATAGGAAAAGGAGTACGTCAAGGCTGTATATTGTCACCCTGCTTATTTAACTTATATGCAGAGTACATCATGAGAAATGCTGGACTGGAAGAAACACAAGCTGGAATCAAGATTGCTGGGAGAAATATCAATAATCTCAGATATGCAGATGACACCACCCTTATGGCAGAAAGTGAGGAGGAGCTAAAAAGCCTCTTGTTGAAAGTGAAAGAGGAGAGTGGAAAAGTTGGCTTAAAGCTCAACATTCAGAAAACGAAGATCATGGCATCTGGCCCCATCACTTCATGGGAAATAGATGGGGAAACAGTAGAAACAGTGTCAGACTTTGTTTTTTTGGGCTCCAAAATCACTGCAGATGGTGACTGCAGCCATGAAATTAAAAGGCGCTTACTCCTTGGAAGAAAAGTTATGACCAACCTAGATAGTATATTCAAAAGCAGAGACATTACTTTGCCGACTAAGGTCCGTCTAGTCAAGGCTATGGTTTTTCCTGTGGTCATGTATGGATGTGAGAGTTGGACTGTGAAGAAGGCTGAGCGCAGAAGAATTGATGCTTTTGAACTGTGGTGTTGGAGAAGACTCTTGGACTACAAGGAGATCCAACCAGTCCATTCTGAGGGAGATCAACCCTGGGATTTCTTTGGAAGGAATGATGCTAAAACTGAAGCTCCAGTACTTTGGCCACCTTATGTGAAGAGTTGACTCATTGGAAAAGACCCTGATGCTGGGAGGAATTGGGGGCAGGAGGAGAAAGGGACGACCGAGGATGAGATGGCTGGATGGCATCATGGACTCAATGGACGTGAGTCTGAGTGAACTCCGGGAGTTGGTGATGGACAGGGAGGCCTGGCGTGCTGCGATTCATGGGGTCGCAAAGAGTCGGACACGACTGCACGACTGAACTGAACTGATGTGTAGTTGCTGAATACAGATTTGGAAAGTAATTCATAGTTGCACACCCTTGTATATTATTTCCAACATAAAGGTGTTAATACAATAGACATAACCTCAAGAACATATGTAACAGTAAAATATGGCAAGATAATTATGTATAGGCAAAATTTGAGTAACTGTTACCTTTCTAGTATAGTTTGTTTCATTGTAAGTATATCTAATTTAATTTGGGGCTCAAAATTGCAGTAATTTTAACAATTGACTCATCTGAGCTACCCCCAGCACATAATTCTGTCCTCGAAAATGGGTTGTATGGTTTATATTTTCAACTATGTCTATTTTTAGTGGAACTTGTACAAAAAATTAACATATACTGACACATAGATATATAAATATTTATACACATATGTGTGTATACACACACACACACTTTTTTAATAGTGAGATAGCCTATTGAGGGTCTACTCTGTGCCAAGAAGTGTACATCTCTCAGAATCATTATTGTCTTGTACAAATGTCAGCAAATTACAGCCAATGGACCAAATATAGCTTGCCATCTATTTTTTTTTTACTGTCAGAGGGCAATGAAGGTTATTAAACATTTATGTGATAACCAATAAACCTTTCTACAAGAATGGTTGCTTGAAGAGTTGAGAGCAGCATCAATAATCACCTAAAGAACAAGGTGAGTGGTTTCCAGAGTTTTTGTATGAATCAACAGATGTATCTAATAATCCTCAGGTGTTCATTTGAGGAATCAATCAACAATTTTAAATGACTAAATAATTATTCTCTAGGAATAGTCTGCTTAGAACCACTATACATGAAAACAAGGAGGATGAGAAATCCAAAGAGGTCTTCAGTAACTTATTGACCCTCAGCGGGAAGCTGGAGCTAGATTTACGTGAGGAAGACTTCACTGAACTCCTTGCTGTGAAGCACAAGGAGCTTTCTAATGAAGACCTGATGGAAGTGGAGGCCCAGAGAAAAAAACAGAGCCAGAACGAAGAAGAAGTAGCTGAAGAACCTAAGAGATTCATGATGCAGGAAATGGCAAGAGGATTTTCTTTACTTGAGGAGGCACTGTTAGTTTTTCAGACATAGGACCCAAACGTGGAATTGTTCATGAAGGTTGCAGTAGCCATTCAGAATGCAATCCAGTGCTACCAGGTCATCCATGATGAGAAAAAAAAGAGTGACTACCTAGTTCAGTTCAGTCACTCAGTCGTGTCCGAGTCTTTGCGACCCCATGAACTGCAGCACGCCAGGCCGCCCTGTCCATCACCAACTCCCGGAGTTCACCCAAACCAATGTCCACTGAGTCAGTGATGCTATCCAACCATCTCATCCTCTCGTCCCCTTCTCCTCCTGCCTTCAATTTTTCCCAGCATCAGGGTTTTTTCAAATGAGTCATCTCTTCATATCAGGTGGCCAAATTATTGGAGTTTCAGGTTCAACATCAGTCCTTCCAATGAACACCCAGGACTGATCTCCTTTAGGATGGGCTGGTTGGATCTCTTTGCAGTCCAAGGGACTCTCAAGAGTCTTCTCCAACACCACAGTTCAAAAGCATCAATTCTTCTGTGCTCAGCTTTCTTTATAGTCCAATTCCACATCCATACACTACCACTGGAAAAACCATAGCCTTGACTGGACAGACCTTTGTACCTAGAAATCACTGAATTGTTTATCAAAAGGGTAGATAGAATTGAATCTGCAAGGAACCAGAACCTGTGCCATCAACATCAAGTGTGAGTGAAATTATAGCTTGCCTCCATCTCCTAATGCTAATGATACTTCAGCTGTACCGTCTCCCACCTCCTCTCCCTCCTCCAGTCAGTAACTCTTTTTGCCTATTCATGCAATGCCAGCCCCTGTATGCCAGATATTGTACTGTACTACTATGCTTTACAGGGGATTGTACAGTAAGATTAAAAATGTTTTATTTTTGTGTTTTTTTTATGTATTATTTGTGTAAAGAGTATTATAACCCTACTACATTACAGTATTATATAGTCGATTGTATTAGCTGGATACCTAGGCTAACTTTGTTGGACTTCTGAATGTGCTCTCAGAAAGGGAACTCATTTGTATGTAGGGGACTTACTGTATTTGGCATTACATATGTGAAAGTGAAAGTGGCTCAGTTGTGTCAGACTCTTTGCGACCCCGTGGACTACACATGTCCATGGAATTCTCCAGACCAGAATACCGGAGTGGGAAGCCTTTCCTTTCTCCAGGGGAATCTTCCCAACCCTGGGTTTGACCCAGGTTTGACATTGCATATACATTGCATTGCATTACATATACAGCTACTTAAAAAGATGAAAGAGAAAGTAAACAATGTTGCTTGGAATAAAATATTAATCAATATTAATAAAATATGAATTAATAATATTAATTCATATCAATATTAATTGGATTATTAATGACATAACTGTATGCTTCTGTGTCATGTAGAAATACTATGTAAAAACAATTTGTATCATTGCAGCTTATGATCTTCTAATCAGAGTTTAATATACATTACTATGCATCAGTTGGAGAAGGCGATGGCACCCTACTCCAGTACTCTTGCCTGGAAAATCCCATGACCGGAGGAGCCTGGTAGGCTGCAGTCCATGGGGTCGCTAGAGTTGGACACGACTGAAGTGACATAGCAGCAGCATGCATCAATAGACTGTGTACCAAAATGCAGTTGTCAGTCCAAATCACTGCACTGAGATAAGTTGCCTTTATGTTCTTTGTAAAACAGTTATCAAGATATATTCTAACAAAGCTGCTTTGGAAAGGTAACTCCTGCCCAGAAGAAAATGATTGATGTGTTCGTAGGGGGAAAAAAAAAAATCCTACTCTGCATTCAAGAGATATTGATATTAAAAGGTTTAATAAGTAGATTTATGTTATTGTCTTTTTAGCAAACTAATCTATATATCCCAGAGACTAGTATATATATACATACATGTTACAAATGGTATTTCCTTTGGCAATCATTCATTTGTTGTACTCAAGAGGACAGGAAACAATTTTTTCCTGTAGAAATTTACTTCCTTTGCCTCCATTTGATATTGAGTTTATTATATAGCCAAGTTTTCTGAAAAAAAAAATTCTAAAATTTTCAACTTTGCAATATATATGTTTTCTTAAATAATTTACTGAACATAAACATAGAACTTCTATCCATAAAATACAACATGGGCTGAAAATACCCACTGAGTCTGTGATAATAGAAATAAATTTCTTCCCTACTTTGTTAATTCCACATTTTAAATATTGTATAATTATGAATTTCTCACGAGTAAGGATATCTATGGGCTTCCCTGGTGGCTCAGAGGTTAAAGCATCTGCCTGCAATGCGGGAGACCTTGGTTCGATCCCTGAGTCGGGAAGATCCCCTGGAGAAGGAAATGGCAGCCCACTCCAGTATTCTTGCCTGGAGAATCCCATGGATGGAGGAGCCTGGTGGGCTACAGTCCACGGGTCACAAAGAGTAGGACACGACTGAGCGACTTCACCTTCACCTTCACCTTCAAGGATATCTATGCATTCATCTTAAATCCTTACACTTTGGAAGTTCTCTGGTCTCAGTGGTTAATATGTCTTTGCTTCTACTCCAGGGAATGAAGTCTGATCTCTGGTCCCAGGAACTAACATCCACTCATGCCTGAGGCATGGAACAATTAAGTCCTTAAAGCCCTTTTGAATTGCAGGCTATTTAGATAATTTGCATATGTACACACATGCAGAAATACTATCAAAGAAGTGAGAAACTAAAAAACTCAGCTGCCTTTTTATTCATTCACTCAAGACTTCCCTGGTGGCTCAGAGGTTAAAGCATCTGCCTCCAATGCAGGAGACCTCGGTTCGATCCCTGGGTTGGGAAGATCCTCTGGAGAAGGAAATGGCAATCCACTCCAGTATTCTTGCCTGGAGAATCCCATGGACTGAGAAGCCTAGTAGGTTACAGTCCATGGGGTCGCAAAGAGTCGGACACGACTGAGCGACTTCACCAATTAAGCTTATATTTCCTAAATACCTTGTAAGTGCAGGTGTCACTAGTGGTAAAGAATCCACCTGCCATTGCAGGAGACAGAAGAGATGTGAATTCTATCCCTGGGTCTGGAAGATCCCTTGGGGATGGCATGGCACCCTCCTCCAGTATTCTTGCCTGGAGAATCCCATGGCTATAGCCCACAGGTCACAAAGAGTCGGACATGACTGAGCGACTCAGCATTCATGCATAGTAAGTTCCCAACATTACACTAGATACTTAATTCAGCCAAATATTTACCACACTATCTCATTTTTGTTCAGTACTCTAATGCACTGGATTTTTTTAAGTTTCATTAAATAGAACCAAAATGGTTATCATTCTCTTAATAAGTGCTTCTAATACCATATTTCAAATATTTTAATATTGTTTTATTTCCCATAACATAGAATAATTATGCTATAAGAGGACAACATTGTTTATCTCTCTTCCTCCAATTTTACTTTTAGTCATCTTTCAAAATGAGCATGTAAAGTCAAATATTATTCTAAAGACTGATTTGTTGAACTGGCCTTTGCTTTAGCTTGGATATTTTCTTATCCCAGGAAGATGAATATATTTAATATACTTTAAATTGCATCATATTTTATGAGCTCTCAAGGGATCCACTGTTACATGAACCAAGCTTATAGTATAATTATTGCTTCAAATATTGCAAATGATTATGACTACTTAAATATGCATATAATACATTTATCAGTGAAAACGTCTCAATGAGTTACTTATAGTCCCTCTTGAAAGTGCCTGTTTCCTCTGAAGAAGTTTTAAGAAGGATCAACAATCACAGCAATTCAGAACATGATTTAGCATTAATGTTTCATAGTGCAGTTGAGGGACATGCCAGGATCCTCCCACCCTCCAAGTGAGTGGGGCTGTGGGTTACAATAAGAAGGTGATGTATAAGTTTCCATGGGAGGTGTTCTTCTGTCTTTGTATGTATATCCTGTTGTGGTAAAATGTTATTTTATTATTAATTTAGAATAGTTTCATAAAGAGACTATAACTTAAAAAAAAAAAGAATTTAAGCTGCCACTCCTCTCCTCATGAAAGCCACAATCTATTAACAAATTCTGCTAAATTCTAATTCATTAAATTTCCGTAAGTTTAATTCTCATTGAACCAGTAATCTTAGTGCTTTGGCCACTTTACCAAGGGAAAAATTCCCAGTATGTTATTCTTGAACCATGATTTGAAATTGTGAGGTAGTTAGAATAGGAAAAAGCAGTCCAGAATAGCGGTGGCTAAAAGACAAAGAAGGGGAAAGCCCTCAAAAATAGAACAAAGGAAAGTCCAAGGACCCGGAGTCAGGACCTCAGGTAAAACAAACAGCTCTCCTGGTTAGGACAATTTACACAGGGTAGACTCAGGGGGAGGAGGAAAAACGTATAAAAAGAGAAGCCAAAACTGAGCTTTGGACTTCTTTTCTCTTTATGTCTTTTGGGTTGGCCCACCCTGACATGTAGAGGATGTATTTTCCTTTACTTTCTAAATAAAACAGAGCTGTAACACTGGTCTGTCAGAGGAAACTACACGGGGCTGTAACACTGCTCTGCCTGTTGCTTCAAATTTTTGTCACGATGAGACAGAACCAAGGAAATTACAAACTCCCCTGATGAAATGAAGTTTCACCAGTTGGTAGTTAGTTATATCTATTTGTAAAACAAAAACAAACAAACACATGAAAAAGACAAAGAGAAAATTTACATCACTTACATGGTCTGAGAATGAGCGCAATTTACTGACAGCTGAGAGATCCTATACTAGTCTTTAGAACTGAATGCATCCAGGCTTAAAATCCTACCATACATGGATGCTCAGTCACTCAGTTGAGTCCGACTCTTTGCGACACTTAGGACTGTAGCCTGCCAGGCTCTTCTGTCCTTGGGATTCTCCAGGCAAGAATACTGGAGTGGGTCACCACCCTGTCTTCTAGGGCATCTTCCCCACCCAGCGATCAAACCCATATCTCCTGTGTCTACTGCATTGTCAGTGGATTCTTTACCCACTAAGCAAATCCTAACAATTCCCACCAAATAAAATATAACTCTCAATTTCCAGGTTGTGACTATTTTTTTAGTCAACATGTGTCATGTTAGAGATTTTCCCTATTTACATTTCTGTGTTAACATGCTATTTCTTTTTAGGAATGATAGTAATGACAGTGTCATTTCTTTACAGAAATAATAGTGATAATAACTGATTTATTTGAAACATTTATTTTGGTTAAATTAGTTCTTTACACCATGTTTTTTTTTGTTGTTGTTGTTGTTGTTGTTGTTTTTTTGCTTTGCTATTTATTCATCTTTGAAATACAAAGGCCCAAGAACCATTGGTTGTGTTGGAGGCAAGTACATTGTCCCTCACAAATCTTTTAACAAAGACTTCTCAGCAGGATGGACCTTGCATTCTTACCTCATAAAAGATGAATTTAGCATCCAAAGCACATTAGGATACCTTTGCCATAGATGATGACTTTGTGATGTTCCTGTAGCTTTACAAAATTTGCAAAGTACTGTTAATTAGTTTCCTTCACAGTATTCCTGCAGGGAAGGATGGAGCAATAAATTTCTCTGCTTTCTTGAGAATAATGTATGCATCAATCTCATGCAAAACAAAGCCTGTTGTTAAACCTGCTTTTGTGTTTTCAAGTACAAGAACCTCTGAGTTCCTATGGTCTAAAGTGTTTGGATGATTCAAACTTCTTTGAGTTTGGCTCCTTTCAACAATTCTTTTTATAAATTTATAGAAGCCAGTGCCTAACGCAAAGGCTTTGTAACATATTGATGTCTACAATTTAAAAATAATTTCCTATCGTTTCCAGACAATTGCCCACAAATAACAAGCTATTCTGGGAAAACAAAGCAAAATGGAAAAGCAATAGAAATAAAAGAAATGCCTTAAACATGGCGATAGCATTAGGAGCTTTCAAATGTCTTACTTTATTTTTCTTTAGAGGTCAGGGAAGTCTCTTCCCTCACCTTTTATAAATTACATTTCCATATTCCCTCTGTATGTTTGTTTTCTTCACTTACAAAGAAGTAACAAGGAAATCCAGATCCAGCTGTTATTGAAAGAATTAAGCAAGCATTCTTGCCTTAACTAGGTACTACCTACATACTTCGGAATCCATACATGACTAGAAGTGGTATTAGGATGTTTATGGATCAAACTGTTAAAAGCCAATAAAATATTCTGCTAAAAATTAAGAACTTCTATATTCCTTTAAACAATCAAAATTACACAAGTTAAAATACCAAATACTTTTTATGCTTTTTTGTAAGAAAAAAGTGTATCCTTTTTTGCCTTTGAGAATCATGATGCCTGGAGTTGTAGGGATGCCAGAATTTGCCCAGCAATGAAATGACCACTTTAAGCCCCACTCAGGGAGGTCCACTGACAGGCAGCACCTACCTCTAATGAACTAGAAATTTCGATCCAAATGGGTCTGAACATTGCTGGCATCTGGAACAAAGATAGGCTTGGATCTTTACACTTCTTCCCTTCTCAATGTCTGACATCAATGCCAAGGCCAAAACAAAAAGTTTACAAAGTTTGCACATCAAAAGGAAAAAGAAAAAAAAAAAAAAAGAAATCATTGGTAATAGAGTACCCTGTTTATTACCAGATGGCCTTGACTCCCCATAAGAAACTGCCGAATATTGGAGAATAATCACAGTACTGCTGAAATAAATTCTAGGTCCAGGATGGATATATTCCTGCCTGGGGTTTCATGACAATACACCAAAACTCAGGTAACACTTGTGTCACTATGAATGCTCTGTTTGACAATACATGCAGTATATCCAATAGCCAATTCTGGAATGCCAAGCCAACTCTCTACTTGTTTTCTTGTTCACTCCCATGCCAAGAAAGTTTTAACTATATGGCCCTAGCCAATCACATATTTCCTATATTTCCTTTGTTGATTATTTTTTATCCTATAAAAACTTCCTGTCTTCTGCCCCATTTTGCAGTTCTCCAAATAGAGAAAGCAATGGCAACCCACTCCAGTACTCTTGCCTGGAAAATCCCATGGACACAGGAGCCTGGTAGGCTACAGTATATGGAGTCTCAAAGAGTTGGACACGACTGAGCACCTTCGCTTTCACTTTTCACTTTCATGCCTTGGAGAAGGAAATGGCAACCCACTCTAGTATTCTAGCCTGGAGAATCCCAGGGACAGAGGAGCCTGGTGGGCTGCCCTCTATGGGGTTGCACAGAATCGAACACAACTGAAGCAGCTTAGCAGCAGCAGCAAATAAAGACCATCCACTTCATGAAATGTTAGATAAACTTTGTTTGTATTTTCTAAATTATCTTCTTAAATAATTTTTTTTAACAGTGCCCAGTCTAGACAGGGAAAGTATCAGTATTACCTAGGAGCCATTAGAAAAGCAGAATTTCAGGTCCCACCCCAAATATATTGAATCACAATCTGCCTTTTAGCGAGATTCTCTAGGTATTCTAGACTGAATGTTTATGTCCTCCCCAAAAAATATATGTTGAAACTGTTGGAGGAATGTGTACTTTCCTCTGTTCTGTCTCACCACAGCAAAAATTTGAAGCAACAGACAGACCAGTGTCATAGCTCAGTTTTATTAGGAAAAACAAAGGATACTACACCCTCAAGGAGTGAGGGTGGGATGACAATGACCCAAAAGACAAAGAGAGGCCTCAATCCTTCTAGGCTTCCTCTTTTTATACACTTGTCTCCTCCCCTGAGCCTGCTCTATGTAAACTGGGCTAGCTTGGAGGGCTGTTTGTTTTATCTGAGGTCCTCATTCCAGTCCTCAGACTTTCCTTTGTTCTATTTTTTTTTTAATTTATTATTTTTTTTAATTTTTATTTTTACTTTATTTTACTTTACAATACTGTACTGGTTTTGCCATACATTGACATGAATCTGCCACATGAGTTCATGTAAACCCTTTGTTCTTTTTTTGAGGGCTTTTCCCTTCTTTGTCTTTTAGCTGCCATTTTGGACCCCTTTTTCCTATTCTAACTACCTAACAAAACCATAATCCATCTCCAAAAGTGATGGCAATTAGAGATGGGGACTTTTGAAAGGTATTTAGGTCATGAGAGTGAAATCTTCTTGAATGGGACTGCTGTCATTATAAATGAGACTCTAGAGAGCTCTCTGACCATGTGAGGACACAATAAGCCTAAGGACAATGAGCCAAAAAGAGGTTCTCAATAGAAACGTATTGTATCAGTGCCTTAATTTTGGATTTCCCAGCCATCAGAACCGTAATAAGTAAATGCATGTTGCTTAAGCCACCCAGTCTATGGTATTTTTGTTAGAGCTGCCCAGATTGACTAAAACACTAGGTAATCAGTACATACAGTAAATTCTGAGATGAAAAGGTAAAGATTACAGGAGATTTGACCTGAGATTCTCCCCTTTCTAGATGAAATACTTTGCACAACTAGTTTCAAATTAATGTTATTTACTTGAGTTTCCTTTATCTAAGGGAGTTGATAAATTGTGAGAAAAAATTAACATTGTAGCTCATCAACTTTAATGTGTGGACATGTGTGCTGTGCTTAGTCACTTAGTCGTGTCCCACCAGGCTTCTCGGTCCATGGGGATTCTCCAGGCAAGAATACTGTAGTGGGTTGCCATGCTCTCCTCTAGGGAGAACCCAGGTCTCCTGAATTGCAGGCAAGTTCTTTCCCATCTGACCACCAGGGAACCCCAGGAATACTGGCGTGAGTAGCCTATCTCTTCAGGGGACTTCTCAACCCAGGAATCAAAGCTGCATCTCCTGCATTGCAGGTGGATTCTTTACCAGCTGAGCTACCAGGCCAAGCCCTAAATAAAGCCATATTATGTTATCACCAATGGATGTGGTAATGCAATCCATTGGCTTCATCTACTTTGTATTGTTTGAATGTTTTACAAAACAACAACAAATAAACAAGTGCATTTGCATTGAAATAACAAATTATAGTCTACTGTGAAAATTTTGAAACCAACATTAAAACTAATTAAACTAAAATTTGAATATTTCAAAATCACTCAGAGGTGACATCATATATAATATAGATTCTTATACACCTTTAAAAATAAACCAAACATATTAAAAACCATTTTAAAATAAATGTATGCCAGATATTTACAGGAAAAAATAAGATTTTAACTGGCCCCCCGCAACATACACACAGATACATAGTCCACATGCCCATGAAACTTGTTTCAAAATAACTGTTCCATCTTTAGTGGATGAAAAAAAAAAAGAACATTGAGCAATTTTCTATTGTGTGTTCAAGTATAAAATCAAGATATTACCAAGGAACATTATTATAATTAGCCGTAAACCCATAAACATGTTATTTTCTAGGAATGCTAGGTATGATGATTCTAATGGATTCCTTTTACATGATTCACTTCTTTGCTCTTGCCAAAAGAAACAGTCCTAAGAGGAGCTATTTTCAGTTAAATTTGATTAATAGCCTTTGCTTCTTTGTAAAACTGGAATTATAAGAGCACAGGTGAATACTTTAAAAAAGGGAAAGACAACATGGTTTATACAAGAAACTCTCAACAGAATTATTTAGACAAGGGAGTCTTTGGAAGTAAATAGGCAAAACAAAAATCCTCCAGTGTAAGCATATGCTATCCTACAGAGAATAAATCACGAAACTCCTAAGATGATAGATAATGCAGAATGTTTTTAAGAATTACACAGAAATAAGGCACCCAGGAATACCTTAGGACCTGAATTATATGCAAACATTTATGTAATAATTTGTTAAAGTAACTGATTTTAAGAAAGAAAAGATAACTAAGCATAAGCTTTTTGTTAATTAGCACTCAAAGTTTTGGTTGAACTCTTTCATGATTCTCTTCTCTGTCAGTTAAAATACATTCATAATGTAGCGTTCCCACTGAGTTGGTTAAACCCTACAAATCTGGTTTATGTAGAAGTTCTCTGCAAGCAAGCAAAGAGAACACTTACCCAACATATGTAAAAGGCACATAAACATATATTCTACATCTAGACATTCACAATTAAAAGGAAAACACTGTTCAAAGTGCCACAAAATTTATAGGTCACCAGTGTCAATAACTCATGCTGAATGAACTGTCATATCTTTAAAATATATTTCTAAATGAATTAGAGAAATACTACAAAAGAAAAAAAAATCAGATTAACTATTAATTGTTTTCTGTATTTCAGTTACTCTAATAAATGCTTTAGACTAATAATCTCATATAATATTTACAAAACTTCTTTGGGTTTACGCTCATAATCTCATACAATATTTACAAAACTTCTTTGAGTTAGCTACTATTTTTATCTCCATTTTACAAATCAGAAAAGCAAAGCATTGAAAGATTACATCAGTAAACCAAATTCACATACTTCAATCTGGAAGAACGAGTTCAAATGAAACGAGATACCATGAACACAAATGCCTTTCACATATAAATATACCCAGTTAAATTTTATGTGGATGCTAAATTCTGAGCATTTCTGCATCTTTTATCCACATGAATTTTTCTATAAAACTTTTTTTTCAGAAAGCATAAGATTCTGTTTCCAAAAATACTTACTTTACTCTTTCTCTGTAGCTACAATGATTGATTTCTTCATGATATTTTCATTATCTAGAGAGAAGTCATGGGCAAAAGTGTCATCTAAAAATGAACACAAAGAGGCCATCAAAAGAGGAAGCTGCTGGTCACTGATAATTGTTTTAAGATCATTTTTAAATGATAATGAAAGAAAGCAGAGTTTGAGTTTCATAAATACTATAAAGTTGTATAAAGTACACAAAGTTGTACTATACTTTGGCAGAAAGTATAGTACACTTTTCAAGAAGCCTAGTGGCAATGACAAAGAGGCAGTGACTTAAAGAGTTATAAGTTATTTCTATATTCAATATAAAGGTTTTAACATTAAAAGAAAGAACGGACCATGCAAAAGATTTTGGAACTATCAAAAATGTAATTGAAGGAGCATAAGACAGATCAGTGGAGAAGGCAATGGCACCCCACTCCAGTACTCTTGCCTGGAATATCCCATGGACGGAGGAGCCTGGTGGGCTGCAGTTCATGGGGTCGCTGAGAGTCGGGCACAACTGAGCGACTTCACTTTCACTTTTTACTTTCATGAATTGGAGAAGGAAATGGCAACCCACTCCAGTATTCTTGCTTGGAGAATCCCAGGGGCAGAGGAGCCTAGAGGAGCTGTCTACGGGGTCGCACAGAGTCGGACACGACTGAAGCGACTTAGCAGCAGGAGCAGCAAGAGAGATAGCACAAATAGAGGAATACAGATGATGGACATAGGTACTGACTTTAGGCTTAGCAAATGGAAAGGGTATTTCTTTTGAGCTTGTATTTTTTAAAAAGCAGTAATGGGAGAAAACTTCAGAATAACTGCCCTTTAGAGATTAAGGTGAAGTCGCTCAGTCGTGTCCGACTCTTTGCGACCCCGTGGACTGTAACCTACTAGGCTTGGTCCATGGGATTCTCCAGGCAAGAACACTGGAGTGGGTTGCCATTTCCTTCTCCAATGCGTGAAAGTGAAAAGTGAAAGTAAGGGCTCTCAGTTCTGTCCGACTCTTAGAGACCCCATGGACTGCAGCCCACCAGGCTCCTCTGTCCATGGGATTTTCCAGGCGAGAGTACTGGAGTGGGGTGCCACTGCCTTCAGGGAAATATAAAATAAAACCTCGATGAGATACCACTGTATACCTACTAGAATGGCCTAAAATTATCTGACAATACAAGTGTGACTGATGCTGTAGAATAACTGAAACTTTCATACATTACAGGTAGGAATGCAAAAAAAAAAAGATACACCTACTTTGGATAAGTTTGGCAGGTTTTTGTTTTAAGTTAAACATGCACTTACCATATGTCCTACCTGTTCTGGATATTTTTACTGGATATTTACTGGATGTACTGGAAAGTACTGGATATTTTCCTCAGAGAAATTAAAAACAAAGCAAAACTCATGCTTATTCAGAAATCTCTATGCAGAATGTTACAGCAGTCCTATTTATAATCACCTAAACCAAAAACAACTCAAAAGTTCTTTAGCATATGAGACATAAGCAGTGGTACATCTACACAATGGAACATTATTCAGCAGTAAAAAGACTGAAATGATAGATACATCCAATCACTTGGATGAATTTCAAGGCATTGTGCTGAATGAAAGAAAACACCCTCAAAAGGTTACATAATCTATGATTCCATTTATGTGATATCAAAAAGCTATGGTGATAAAGAATTGATAAACGATTGTCAAGGCTTAGGGATGGGGGAGGGCTTTCTATAAGGCATCTGCTAAGTCGCTTCAGTCGTGTCCGACTCTGTGCAACCCCACAGACGGCAGCCCACCAGGCTCCCCCGTCCCTGGGACTCTCCAGGCAAGAACACTGGAGTGGGTTGTCATTTCCTTCTCCATTTATAAGGCATAGAACAAGTGAATTTTGAGTGATGGAACTGTTCTATAATCGGATTAGTGAATATGTATTAAAGATCTTAAGACAGTAGAGTAAAAGTGCAATTTTACTGAATAATAATTTGAAATATATGTTTCAGTGTTGGTCTGATGAAAGATCATAAAACAAAATGAGAGATAATTTGCTTTGTAAAATGAAATAATTGGGATTAGGCAGTTGCCTTATAGTCGCATAAGTTAAACATTGGGAAAACTGAAAACTCCCTTCCCAAGGACAAGAAAGGACTGGCAAAAAAACCGCAGCAATATGAGCAAGCTAGAGAAAATTCCCTGCTACAAGAGCAACCAACAGGAAAATAGCAGTTTTTATGTTTTCCTCTTTTGTTGGGGATATTTTTCCTCGTTACTTCCAACTTTTCAGTAAAAGTTCTGTTCTGCACAGAAGTTTCATATTAAATTTACTTTGGTGAATACAGAAGACATGGTCTCTGCCCGTTTAAGGCAGTAGAAGGAGCCACAACAAAGAACAGCAGCTGAAGGAAACAAGAAGGCAGGAGAGAACTGAGCATCCAAAGTAGCAGAGAAAGCACAGAAAGTTCAGCAATCATCCATAGTACTGTGATGGCTGTTGCATCTTCCATGAAAAGAGATTTATGTCTAATCATGGGAAAGGCTCGGGGGTTGGGAGACATTTAGGCTACACACGTATAACTAAGAAATAGAATGTTGAGGTACCCTCCGAATAATGCCAATGGGAACTTCACAAACATAACCTCATTATTTCAGTTATCTGATATCTCCTTTATAAGAAGAAATTTTCGCATGAAGTCAAATATACCTTATTGAAATGGCATACGATTAGATATGATTCTAACAATCATATCACCTATTTTCACATAACTTTGCAACTATCACACTGACTATATTATCATGTTGTATTAATTTAATAAAAATCCACTCAGGCATCTGATAAGACATTGAAGATAGCACTGTTCCAAGTAACATCATGAACTGACTGTCTATCTACTGCCTTTGGATGGATTGTGACCTCTCAGGCACAGGCCTTCTCTAAACCAGTAACGGCCCCACAATGTATTATGAGCTTTTTATGCCATCTTTATGCTGTTCATTGCAGCATCTCAAAGTCCACTATCAAAAAAGGATGGTGTCATATATAGGTCATTAAAAGACAACACCGAAGTATGCTGGATTCTGAGAAGCTCTGTGACATCTGACTAGTACAGTCCTTTGATTCTACTGCAGATTTGAATAAAAACAGACAGTGATTTATAGCATTTTGTTCCTATGATTATCCTGGAAAGAATATAGCTTTTTTGGCATTTACTGTACAGAACTAAAAAGCCTCTTGATGAAAGTGAAAGAGGAGAGTGAAAAAGTTGGCTTAAAGCTCAACATTCAGAAAACGATCATAGCATCTGGTCCCATCACTTCGTGGGAAATAGATGGGGAAACAGTGGAAACAGTGTCAGACTTTATTTTGGGGGGCTCCAAAATCACTGCAGATGGTGACTGCAGCCAGGAAATTAAAAGACGCTTACTCCTTGGAAGGAAAATTATGACCAACCTAGATAGCATATTAAAAAGTAGAGACATTACCTTGCCAACAAAGGTCTGTCTAGTCAAGGCTATGGTTTTTCCAGTGGTCATGTATGGATGTGAGAGTTGGACTGTGAAGAAAGCTGAGCACCGAAGAATTGCTGTTTTTGAACTGTGGTATTGGAGAAGACTCTTGAGAGTCCCTTGGACTGGAAGGAGGTCCAACCAGTCCATCCTAAAGGAGGTCAGTCCTGGGTGTTCATTGGAAGAACTGATGCTGAAGCTGAAACTCCAGTACTTTGGCCACCTCATGTGAAGAGTTGACTCATTGGAAAAGACTCTGATGCTGGGAGGGACTGAGGGCATGAGGAGAAGGGAACGACAGAGGATGAGATGGCTGGATGGCATCACCGACTAGATAGACATGAGTTTGAGTAGACTCCGGGAGTTGGTGATGGACAGGGAGGCCTGGCGTGCTGCATTTCATGGGGTCGCATAGAGTCGGACACAACTGAGCGACTGAACTGAACTGAACTGTACTTTTCTTCACTTATTTAGAATTATATGGGATTTCCTTGGTGGCTCAGTGGTAAAGAATCTGCCTGTCAATGCAACAGATGTGGGTTCAATCCTTGGGTCAGGAAGATCCCCTGGAGAAGGAAATGGCAACCTACTCCAGTGTTCTTGCCTGGAAAATCCCATGGACAAAGGAGCCTGGTGGGCTCCATGGAGTCTCAAAAGAGTCTGA
Organism: Aepyceros melampus; assembly: GCA_006408695.1. Lineage (NCBI taxonomy): Eukaryota > Metazoa > Chordata > Mammalia > Artiodactyla > Bovidae > Aepyceros > Aepyceros melampus. The sequence goes on from SJXQ01011730.1 coordinate 60,245, forward strand.
CACGACTGAGCAACTAAACAACAAACTATTTCTTTTTAAGTTAGGAAAACTGTCCTTGCTCTCCTACAGAATAATTTCCTTAGAGCTCACTGTATTACTCAGCTAGGACTGTCATAAAAAAATACCACAGACTAGGATGACTTAAACCACAGAAATTAATCTTCTCACAGTTTGGAGGTCAGAAGTGCAAGCAAGATCAGGGCTGGTTTTTGAAGAAAGTGCTTTTCTTAGTGTGCAGCTGCCCATTCTGGGTCCTCATGTGGCTTCTTCCCTTGGCTCTTGAAGGAAAAGGGCATGAGTTGTAGTGTCTCTTTCTCTTCTGCTAAGGACACCAGTCCTGTGGGATCAGCATCCACCTCATCTAGCCTTACTTATCTCCTGAAGGACCTGGTCTCCAAATACACTGAGGGGAAAGGCTTCAACACATGCCTTTTAGGGGTACACATTCTATCCATAACACTTGTATTGCTGAATCATTTTTTTCAAAGAAACTGGTTATTTCCCCTCAACCTTAATTCTTAAGATTAAGGAGCATGTTAAAACCACTAGGGGTTGTTCTTAGCCATTCAGTGGCCGGAGCAGTGGGAGCTGCCCATGATCCTTTGGTGGTGGGTTGAGTACCACCATCTTTGTGTGTGTGTATGAGCCGCTCAGTTGTGCCTGAATCTTTTTGACCCCATAGACTATAGCTCACCAGGCTCCTCTGTCCATGGGGATTCTCCAGGCAAGAATACTTAAGTGGGTTGCCATTTCCTTCTCCAGGGGATCTTCTTGACCCAGGGATAGAACCCAGTCTCCTGCATGACAGGCAGATTCTTTACCATTTGGGTGACCAGGGAAGCCCCACCACTGTCTTTAGTAGGAAACTGTTGGATGGACACGGAGGACTCCTTTGTGTCTTTAGTCTGCAACCTCAGATTGAGTAGTAGTAAACTCAGAAGCTGGACTGATCCATTTGCCCTGACCTTCCTCCTTGGGCACAAGCCTTTTTAGAAATCTTTTTACTACCCCTGGAAGCAAGTATCAGGCAAGACCTCTCAAGGTTGCTCAGGGGGACATGGTGCCAAGTGTGTGCAGAACTTCCTAGGCCAGCCTCCTGCACATCAGACCCACAGAGTGATTTCCCTTGCTATTGCTCAGATCGCAATGTCCACATAACAAAGAGGAGAGTCTGTGGTACACAGAGCAATAGCTGCCTGGATCCAGCTTAGTCAAGCTTCCAGGCGTGAAGCAGTCACTAGTAGGAGTGGCTCCAGAAGCAGCAGCCAACTTCAGTACAACTCGCTAGCCAATATTCCTGGAGGGTAAGACTCTAATATCAGCTGTTTTCAATGGCAACAATGACACAGCTGCTGGAAGAAGTTTCTCCCAGGTTCTTTTCAGATTTATGATGTGATTGCTGTTCAGTCACTCTGTCGTGTCTGACTCTCTGCGATCCTAGGGACTGCAGCACACTGGCTTCCCTGTCCTTCACCACCTCCCAGAGTTTGCTCAAACTCATGTCCATTGGGCCAATGATGCCATCCAGCCAACTCATCCTCTCACTACCTTCTCCTTCTGCCCTCAGTCTTTCTCAGCATCAGGGTCTTTTCAAATGAGTTGGCTCTTCACATCAGGTAGCCAAAGTATTGGAGCTTCAGTATCTTTTAATTTTATGGCTGCAGTCACTGTCCACAGTTATTTGGGTGCTCATGGAAATAAAGTCTGTAACTGTTTCTATTTTTACCCCATCTATGAAGTGATGGTACTAGATGTCATGATCTTAGGTCTTGGGAACTAAGTTTTTGTGATGTGGATGCCATCGCTTTTCCTTTTGTAGATGTACTGTTCAATTTGGAAGTCCAGACTGGTGCCACCTGATGGGTTCCTGCTACAAGGAATTTGAGGACATATTCTTCCTTCATTTGTAGTATATCAAGGATTCTAGACACTGCAAAAATTTCCCTTTGATTTAAGCTGGGATCCCAAAACAGTGCTGCATGGAACCTCTCTCAATAGCACCGAATGGCTTTTTTTTTTTTTTAATGCATCATTCCTTGATTTCAAAGAGAAATTTGCAACATGGCAAAAATACACATTCTGAAGGATTCACTTCTTCCTCTGTGTGACAGTTTCTTTTACTGAAGATGTCTCTCTGTTTCCTTGCTTCAGTGCAGTAACTATGTCCCAAAGGACTCTTGAATTGTCACCCACTGATTTAGGAAACTGCATGAGCTGGTAGTCAAATGTAGCTCTCTCAGTTCCTGGATTGAATAGATTTGCTCTTTAATGGCTCTGATTAAGAATCTGTAAAATGGCAAAAGAAATGTGCCCTATTCATCTCCTTGACATGAAGAGGGATGTGAGAAAAGATGTATTTTAGGGATGTGGTATGAGTGTTTTGGCAGCACAACAAACACTGAGACATTCACACTGTTAGAGACAGGTGAAACATATACTATAAAGGCAAAAAAAAAAGAAGAAAGAAATCCCAATATATGTGTTACTTAATTAGTTGAAAATACTGTAACAGCTCATTGGGCAATTTTGTAATCAGATGAGCCCAAGGGATGAATATGATCAAGTTTAAAACAGTTCATTTTCTTTGAATGCAGCTGTATACAATGCCCCAGGAGATACTAGAAGTGATGAAACTACAGCGACTCTTTTAATAACATATTCAATCCCCAAAATCCATGAACAGAAACACATATTGTTATGCTTTGAAGGGTAATCATAGACCCTATGGAGCCCCTTCCAGAGCAAAAGCAAAGAAGCTGGAAACCTCCCACTAATGACCATCTTAATTGTGTGGCCTTCTTTAGGATGGTCTTTTGAAAGTATTTTTCATTTTTTCTTTGTGTCTAAGTTCGTAGGGTTAAAGTAATGCTGTGATTGCTGGAATTGTTATTTCTCCCCCAGTGATTTTATAGCCAACAAGGGAACATTTAGCACCCACTGATTCTTTGTGGAAAATAATCTATTTAGGGATACTTGCTTCAGTTAAATCTTTTTTTTTTTTTTTTTTTAATGCTTCCTTCTTTTATTTTATTATGGAGAAATCTGCACCAAGGCAGAACTGGAGCTTCCGAAGATTCACTTGCCTCCCTATTTATTCTTTTCTGGAAATAATAGGCCTCTGTTGATAGCAGCCCAGATGGGTGCTAAGAAAGCAATTATGATTAAAAACATGATGGGAATTCAGAGAGCTGCAGGATGTCTGCAAGTATCAAGGACTCTTGTTAAGGGCTTAATCCCACATTCATTATATGGCTTCTTTTTAAGGATTGTCTATCAGTAATTTCTTGGTTATTAAAAACTTATATTTAATGCACTCTTTGTACAATATACTGACATAATGTGAGTCAGCTCTTTGAACCATATTTGATATATTTTGGTTAGACATAGAAAGATCTGACATTAACAATCTCCCTTTAACTGAAGGAAATTTACTTTGAAAGAACATGGTAAACAAATGAAGTAGGATGATTTTCCTTAGCAGTGTCTGACATACACATTAATTGCAAATTGTTTTTCTCTTCCAGTCCTTCTTGCTAAAGCCAAATATATTTCCCATAAAAAAGGGAGAAAAACCTGTGGTAACTGTAATAGAACTAATTTTTTCAGTTATATTTTTNTAGGATGATTTTCCTCAGCAGTGTCTGGCATACACATTAATTGCAAATTGTTTTTCTCTTCCAGTCCTTCTTGCTAAAGCCAAATATATTTCCCATAAAAAAGGGAGAAAAACCTGTGGTAACTGTAATAGAACTAATTTTTTCAGTTATATTTATATATATATATATATATATCCATATTTTTTAACGGTATCTTAAACAGTATCTTAAAGTAAAATTCAGAATTTAAAGTGTAATCTGTACCTAAGAAAATATAGTTCCTTGGGGCCTATGTGGCCTTGTTTTATATTGTTTTCATTTCATAAGAAGTTGATGATAATTGTATCTTATTGATACCAGGAGGTATATTTAGCAAAATTAACAATTTTCTCAGCCTAGAGAATCTTTAGGACAACTGAAGGACACAATAGGGAGCTGAGATCAGTGTTGGCCAATGAATTAATACGTTATTGGATTTGGGAGCATCAGAGAGGACCCTCCCTCGTGGGCGTTAGCACTTGGTAAGGATAAAAAGAAGAATCTGAAGTCCTACCTATGACAAAAACAAGTTTACTAAGGAAAGAATACCTCAGTGAGAGGTGGGCCAAGCCAAGAAAGGTACTGGTGCTGGAATGATGAGGTACAGTGTTTTCAAGATATGACATTTACATATTCATCTAAGGGGCTTGGACTGACAATTTTGATTTGACAGTTGCAAGTTACCTAACAACAAGCTCTATTGACATGCCTTTTCCATAATTCGGTCTGTTATAATCAGATGTATGTATGTATTGAAGGTTTAAGTGAGTGAGTGAAGTCGCTCAGTAGTGTCCGACTCTGCGACCCCATGGACTATAGCCCACCAGGCTCCTCCGTCCATAGGATTCTCCAGGCAAGAATACTGGAGTAAGTTGCCATGAAGGTTTATGAGGCCTTAATGGGCTCCCAGCTGCCTAAGGTCACTTGGGGACATAGCTGTTTATCAAGGATTCACATACTGGAGTTGGAGAAGCCCCTATGGTTAGTTTGTATCCAGTGTGTACCTAGGATGCAGGTGCCAGAGTTGGAAAATCTCTGTGGTTATTTTGTAGATATCTGTGAGTTCTCCTGGGCCCTGTTGGCCCCTGACTGGGGTGGGCTTTAGAGCTCTGCTTGCATCCTTTTCTGCTAGCTGCTGCTGCTAAGTCGCTTCAGTCGTATCTGACTGTGCCATAGACGGCAGCCCACCAGGCTTCCCCGTCCCTGGGATTCTCCAGGCAAGAACAGTGGAGTGGGCTGCCATTTCCTTCTCCAATGCATGAAAGTGAAAATTGAAAGTGAAGTCGCTCAGTTGTGTCCAACTCTTAGTGACCCCATGGACTGTAGCCCACCAGGCTCTTCCATCCATGGCATTTTCCAGGCAAGAGTAATGGAGTGGAGTGCCATTGCTAGGCTCAGGCCTAACTTTCTACCTAATAAACAGATGATCAGAAAATATACATTTGTACAGAGATCAATTAAGGATATATGAAGAAATGTAACAGGACAAAGGAAGTAGCCTGGTAATTGTTGAGGGAAAGTTGAGCTTCTATAAATTTTGTAGCTACTAAATAACTTTTCAGGACTAGAAGTACCTCAAAGCCTCAACTCTAATTCAGAGCAATGCCAGGTTATTAGCAAGGCATGAGCACCTAACAAGAGTTATTTATTGTAAGTAAGATATAAAATCACATGTAAGTTTTGTTTTAGGAAAGATTAAATGTATACATAAACAAGAATAATTATAAGCTTGGTGACTGCTTAAATTGAGGTGAAAAGTTCTATCAGGATTCAGAAGAATGAACCATATAGCTGGAACAATTGAAAGTTTAAACCAAGAGCTGAACTCTGTGATCAGCACAAATGGCATTGCAATCAGCTTGGGACATATTCTCTTTTATTTGCTAGACGTATACTGAAGGTGAATTTACAGGATGTGGAGAATTATATGATTCTTTATAGATCAGAAGGACGAAATAAGAACATTAGCAAAATACACCAGATGAAGGAAACTATATCACAATTAAGGACAAATTCTTTTTAAGAACAGAATGAAAACTTGTGACAGATAGAGTGTTTTGTGGGTACAATTACGTAGAATAATTTAGAAGAAGTCATCTACTTCAGAGAGCCAGTACTGATCCAAGATAAAGAGGTATTCTGGTATGGGCTTTACCATTCATATGCAGTAGACAACATATTTATCTAGGATACAGGATATTGGGCTTCCATTACTTTTGCTACTAACTAGGTAAGTGGCCTTTAATAAGACATTTTCCCTCTCTTGTTCTCATATTTTCTCTGTTAAATGGTAGTTTGGGCTAGATGCATTCATTTTACAATTAGTTCCTATTTTGTTCTAGGCACCAAACTTAACCCTACATACTGGGGAATAAAACAAAATTCCTGAAATTTTTTACTTATAGAATGCTAAGATTTTAAACACAAAAAAATAATAATATATCAGAAACACTGCAGTCTAGTCAGATCTTGGTGAGGACTTCAGATCTCCCTCTTAAACTATTTGTGTTAACTTCATCAAGATTCTTAACTTTTGTTTCCTTTTGTAATCTGTCTATTGAGAATAATGGTGATAACTGCCAAGTGATGTTTGAGGTCCCTCTATATTCACATATCCTGGTGGCTCAGAAGGTAAAGCGTCTGCCTGCAATGCGTGAGACCTGGGTTCAATTCCTGGGTTGGGAAGATCCCCTGGAGAAGGAAATGGCAATCCACTCCAGCACTCTTGCCTGGAAAATCCCATGGAGGAGGAGCCTGATAGGCTACAGTCCATGGGGTTGCAAACAGTCGGACACGACTGAGTGACTTCACTTTCACTGTATGTAACATGCCTACTTCAGTGGCTGGTAGATAATGCTTACTAAATAGTTGCTGATGACTTTTTCACTTTTGTAATTTTTACCTCTCCCTCTGATTATGTATTTCAGACTCTCAGGCATAGTCTTCTCAGTATCAGTTCATCCACTTCAGTTCAGTTCAGTCGCTCAGTTGTGTCCGACTCCTTGAGACCCCACGAATTGTAGCACACCAGGCCTCCCTGTCCATCACCAATTCCCGGTGTTCACTCAGACTCACATCCATTGAGTCAGTGATGTCATCCAGTCATCTCATCCTCTGTCGAACCCTTCTCCTCTTGCCCCTAATCCCTCCCAGCATCAGAGTTTTTTCCAATGAGTCAACACTCTGGGTGAGGAGGCCAAAGTACTGGAGTTTCAGCTTTAGTATCATTCCTTCCAAAGAACACCCAGGGCTGAACTCCCTCAGAATGGAGTGGTCTGATCTCCTTGAAGTCCAAGGGACTCTCAAGAGACTTCAACACCACAGTTCAAAAGCATCAATTCTTTGGTGCTCAGCTTTCTTCACAGTCCAACTCTCACATCCATACATGACCACTGGAAAAACCATAGCCTTGATGAGACATACCTTTGTTGGCAAAGTAATGTCTCTGCTTTTGAATATGCTATCTAGGTTGGTCATAACTTTCCTTCCAAGGAGTAAGCATCTTTTAATTTCAAGGCTGCAGTCACCATCTGCAGTGATTTTGGAATCCCAAAAAATAAAGTCTGACACTGTTTCCACTGTTTCCCTGTCTATTTCCCATGAAGTGATGGGACCACATACCATGATCTTCGTTTCCTGAATGTTGAGCTTTAAGCCAGCTTTTTCACTCTCCTCTTTCACTTTCCTCAGGAGGCTTTTTAGTTACTCTTCACTTTCTGCCATAAGGGTGGTGTCATCTGCATATCTGAGGTTATTGATATTTCTCCCATCATTTTCTAAATGTTGAGCTTTAAGCCAAAATTTTCACTTTCCTCTTTCACTTTCATCAAGAGGTTTTTTATTTCCTCTTCACTTTCTGCCATAAGGGTGGTGTCATCTGCATATCTGAGCTTATTGATATTTCTCCCACCAATCTTGATTCCAGTTTGTGCTTCTTCCAGCCCAGTGTTTCTCATGATGTACTCTGTATAACTTAAATAAGCATGGTGACAATATACAGCCTTGACGTACTCTTTTTCTGATTTGAAACCAGTCTGATGTTCTATGTCCAGTTCTAACTGTTGCTTCCTGACCTGAATATAGGTTTCTCAAGAGGCAGGTCAGGTGGTCTGCTATTCCCATCTCTTTCAGAATTTTCCACAGTTTATTGTGATCCACACAGTCAAAGGCTTTGGCATAGTCAATAAAGTAGAAATAGATGTTTTTCTGGAACTCTCTTGCTTTTTCCGTGATCTAGCAGATGTTGGCAACTTGATCTCTGGTTCCTCTGCCTTTTCTAAAACCAGCTTGAACATCAGGAAGTTCACGGTTCACATATTGCTGAAGCCTGGCTTGGAGAATTTTGAGCATTACTCTACTAACATGTGAGATGAGTGCACTTGTGCGGTAGTTTGAGCATTCTTTGGCATTGGAATGAAAACTGACCTTTTCCAGTCCTGTGGCCACTGCTGAGTTTTCCACATTTGCTGGCAAATTGAGTGCAGCACTTTCACAGCATCATCTTTCAGGATTTGAAATAGCTCAGCTGGAATTCCATCACCTCCACTAGCTTTGTTCATAGTGATGCTTTCTAAGGCCCTCTTGACTTCACATTCCAGGATATCTGGCTCTAGATGAGTGATCACACCATCGTGATTATCTGGGTCATGAAGCTTTTTTTTGTACAGTTCTCCCGTGTATTCTTGCCACCTCTTCTTAATATCTTCTGCTTCTTTTAGGTCCATACCATTTCTGTCCTTTATCAAGCCCATCTTTGCATGAAGTGTTCCCTTGGTATCCCAGCTATTTGTAAGGATATGTATGATCTTTTTGAGATCCGTTCAGTATGATTTAATTAATATGTTTTTAATATGAGGATTTTTGTATCTGTGTTCATTAGTGATATTGGCCTGTCGTTTTCTTTTTTTCTGGCATCTTTGTCTGGTTTTGGTGGAACCCTAGCTTGAATGCTCTTATGTTTATAGCTATGACAAGAGTCAGAACTGAGATCCCTCTCAAGCTGGCCATCCGTGAGCTCATGTGTGCTCACAAGCTCCTTCTTTAACTACACTACTTACCTGGTAGGCTTCCCTGATGGCTCAGATAGTAAAGAATCTGACTCTGATGTGGGAGACCTGGGTTCAATTCCTGGGTTAGGTCTCCTTGCCCCTTGATGGATTTTATCATTTTTAAACCTTAATTCCCACATTTTGATTTATTTTTCCTTTAGATATGTTATTATTTCCACCTGTGTAGCTTAAAGGTTTCTAATAGAGCTATATTTTGCCTGCTCTTTCTACTTCTAGCCTTGAACATTATGTGATTTGAAGTTGTTGCTATAAAAACCCTCATATTTCACTTCAATTTTATAATTTTACTCCATTAATTTTAGTGGTGCTTTGCTAGTATTCCTCATTTTTCTTTCTTTGTTTGGCACAAAGCTTTCACACAGTCTTTTGGTTTGAGTTTAGATTTTTTTTTTTTTTTGGTTGCTATTTTTTCTCATTGATTTGGTCTTTGATTTCAAAAGTCCCCAGGTGATGTCCAAAAATAAAATCTCTGGTAAACAAGTGAAATGATATTAAGTCATAGCTCCTATTTGATTCTCTATTTCACCTTCTATAATACAGGGTGACTTTTAGTTGATTGAAATCAGCACTCATATTTTATTCATGCTATTAGTATACTTGTACCTTGGTAAAAGTGTTAGTTTATTTGTAATATGACATTCAGTAATGACTCTGTAACAGTGTGCCTTCATTCTAAAATATCTTCTTAGTTGGATATTAATTGAGATTCAGCTATTGCTATTACCTGTTTTAAGGACAAGCAGTTGTATATTAATGGCATGAGAGAAAAAAAAGTTTGGCTAAATATCAACATTTTCTCCCAACAAGTGCATCACAGTTTATAACCAGGTTGTTTAAATAAACCTGGGGTTCTAAACATCAATGCTCTTGAGCTACACAATGGGGCAAGTTGTATATTTCCCTACATCTGTTGCTTCACAGTAAGCTAGAAATACTTTCTAATTGAGAATGTCAGAAAGTTGTTGTAATATGGCATTCTGAGATTAAGTCACCCCACAGCTTTCAAAGAGGAAGATGGGCACATTCAGGACAAGTTTTCTTTCACCATGTCATATACCAAGTTATTCAAATGCTTGGGGAAAAACCTAAAGAGATAAGACTACACACAGAATGACTTTATGTCAAGAAAATTATAGTGCCTATAATTACTAAATCTACAATGAAAAAGCAATTTGACTCTACATATTGCTGTCAGTAAGCCAGAATGCTTGATTATGCAAATGAGAGGATATTTACAGATCATGTTTCTCAACATCAAACTCTTACACTGAATTCTTCCTTTGAAGATCTCAGTTACAAACAGCGATATATTCATCTGTCCTGTTACTGAACTACTCAAATGGAAATGGCATTGAGTCCAATTGCCAGCTAAATGAAGGTTAAAAAAAACTATCAATAATGGTTTTTATCAAAGTCATATTTTTCACAGTGATCCTTAAATGTGAGAGGAGGAGAAGCAAAAGGAAAGGAACCCACTAAGGAACTGGCACGCTGCAGTTCATGGGGCTGCAGAGAGTCGGACATGACTTGGCAACTAAACAACAAAGAAACGCTTGAAGAATGTGCCACGTAATAGATGTGATAGGGTACCTGCCTTTCAAATATGCTTTCCAAGTGTTTGGTTCCCCCTGATTTACTTCTACAATATTCCAAGTGAATCAAGGCGCAATTGTACAGTGTCCCCGAACTCACACACTTTGATTAGTGATGGACATATTAGAACATAGATCATTCAATTTGAATAAAATGTACAAATTTAGATCACCTAAACTTTTAAAATCTTCTAAATTATAACCAGTGACAAAGCTAAAATTATCTGGTACTTCAAATCAGTTCAGTTTGTATTTACCTATCACTTTAGGATGCAGGACTATGATCTTCACCATAATTCATGCATGTAACATGAAAGAAAGAAGAGTTCTTCTGATTAGGATAAAATGCGATGAATGTCTCCTAGACTAAAAATCAAAAACTAGAGGTCAGATGCACACACAGTAAAGAATATGAGCAAGCAGCCTTAGCATGGCATAGTAGAAAATAAGCCTAGGGAAGATACCTCTTTTTGTCATTGTGGGGATCACGTTAGAAAGTATTCGTAATTGCTAGCTTTTGACTCTGAGTGTGCATGCACATGTGCTCAGTTGTGTCCAGCTCTTTGTGACCCCATGGACTATAGCCTTTCAGGCTCCTCTGTCCATGGAATTTTCCTGGCAAGAATACTGGAGTGAGTTGCCATTTCCTTCTCGAGGGGAATCTTCCCGACCCAGGGATTGAAGCTTTGTCTCTTGTGTCTCCTGCTTTGGCAGGTAGATTCTTCACCACTGGTACCACCTAGGACTGTAGGCAACACCAAATACAACACAAAATGAATTAAACTATAAAGAAAATATATTCTCTCTTCATTGCAAGAAGTTCCAAGGTATGGTACTTATAAGGTTAAATAATACAGCAGCTCAGCCAATCCTGAGCACCATGATTCCTCCCAACTTGCAGCTCCTTTACCCCTAAAGCATCCGTCTTCTTTACTAGATTCTCTCAGGATCACAACATGGTTACAAGCAGTTCTAGCTGCTACACACAAATAATATAACACCAACCAATGAAAGATAAATTACTTCCTGTGCATATATTTTTAGGAGTTATAAAAACTTTCCCAGACATCACCCAGTAGACTTCCAAGTCCCATTAGATTTCCTCTTATGCCACAAAGGCCCAAACTGGATCACTTGCCATTGCACTAACCATCCATTGGGAAGAAGTATGGGATGCCCATGACTGACACAGAGACAGTAAGATTTAGCCATGAGCAGAGGATAAGGGGCAGTAGCTACCTGGAAAAAATTTAAAAATATGGCTTATCCAAAATCAGAAGGAAGGGATAACTGTTAGGTAAGCAACTAACCCATGATCTTATTTATTATTATTTGGTAAATTGTGTGTTTGATCATTCAATTCTCAGATCCCCAAATGAATTCATTAGCACACTAAAAGAAGGGTGAATTCAGGAAGAATAAGCCAAATCACTTTTCAAGACCTCGTATCTGATATATTTAGTATATAAATTTAGCCTTCAGGACCAACTACACAGATATTTAAATCCCAGTGTGGTTTTCTACCTGGTTCGTCCTCTCAGTTCAGTCTTTCATAATCATTTCTACTAGAGCATATATCACATTGGATTTAACCTCTATATGCATCCCTCTGCATAGGGATACATACAGATGGTGAATGAACTTCTTAAAATATCTAAAGCACCCAGCATCATGCCAGACACACTCTACATACAAAATTTATTCATTCAACATGTATTTATTTATTAGTGAGGCAAAATTCCTTGGGCCCTGTTGCAATTCAAAGCCTCGTTCTAACACTTACTAGCTATGCAAGCTTTGGTAAAGTTTCTTGTCTATAAAAGACATGATATGGCCTGACTCATGGGTTTAGTTAGTGAGCATTAAACGAGCTATGTTTCAAGTTCTTAAAAAATGTCTGCTAATAGTACAGGCTTATTGAGTGTTAGGTGTTTTCTTTATTAATATACTGTTTTTAACTGGATATTGCAGCAATTTCTATCATATTTACCACAATCTGAATTGTGGAAAGATGAATTTCAAAGTTTTCCTTCCCTGTGTAACAAAACTATGACAGTTTGCACACTGTTTGATCAAAGAGGGCTTTGAGTCACAAGCTTACATTTTATCTCAAGTGCTGCAGCTCAGAAACAGCAAGAGTTCAGAGCAAGATTTCAGCAAGGCGATGGAGAATGGAAATTCCAAATGATTATTCTGTTACTGCTATAGAAAACATTTTTAGAGTCTGTTGGCTTGATCCAGTTAACCTGTGTCTGTTCCAAAATTGCCGAAAGCATTGAGTTTTATCTTACTGTATAGAGGAGATGTGGTTCCCAGCTGGCTCGGTGGTAAAGAATCTGCCTGCAGTGCTGGAGACACAGGTTTGTCCCTGGTCAGGAAGATGCCCTGGAGAAGGAAATGGCAACCCACTCCACTATTCTTGCCTGAGAAATCCCATGGACAGAGGAGCCTGGTGGGCTACAGTCCATGGGGTCACAAAAGAGTCAGACACGACTTAGTGACTAAACACCACCACAAGAGGTAACTTCAATTAATACTGTACACAAAAACATTGTTAATGAAAATTACGCCAAATTAATCCGTGCAAAATCGCCTTTCCGTCTCTAGGCTTTCATGTCTTTTTCAATCAAAAAATTAAAAAGGGATACTTTAGCTCTCATTTTTAAACACTACACAATGCACTTGAAGCCTTTATAATGCATTTGAAATAGCTCTTTTCCTGTCTTTTCTTGATCATGACCCTCTCATTCTTACCAAAATCTTGGGAGGCCTTTTAAAGCTATAAAAGTTCTGCATTATTGAGTGATGCTTTGAAAATATAGTTTTTGAAACTGCATTAGTAGAGAAATGGGTGGACATAAGTGGATTACTAGAAAAAAATGTTAAATTTGTGAATTTATTATTAAATGCTTTAGAAACATCTCTGATATCCCAAATTTCCAAGATTTCTTCTCCTATTATAGGTGGGAAATTTTCAATTTGTATAAGAATTCTTGATTTTCTGTACCATTACCACAGTAATTCAGTACTTGGGTTTTGACTTGGATATGTATTGTTTCCATTCTTTTATTCTCTATATTATAGACCTAAGGGGGGAAATAATGTCACAGTGAATATGGCTTTCATTTGGCTCAGAGATTCATGTTTATTTTAGCTAGTTCTGAAATTTGTATTGACTATAGTTATTAAATATAATTGTGATTTATCTTCTGGAAATGAAAAACTCAGTTTGCTTAAAATTTTATACAGCTTATTATGTTATAATATATTATTTGTAAACAATGCTCATGCTCTCTCTTATTCTTTAGGAAATATCTATTTCATGTACTCTAAGAAACCATTAATTATAAGATGCAGCAATATTTCATAGACCAATAAGAAAAAGTACTGCAACTATGTCAAGAAATGGTTTCAGATCACTTGAATTTTTATTTTGTTCTTTTTGAATGATCATTGACTTACTTAGACAGATTTTATTTTGTGTCATTTTCGTGTATTCAAATAAGGAAAATAAAAGCAAAAGAGATTGGTTAATAAATTACAAAGACTTCTAAATCTGTTCTCAGCTCAGAGCTGATGATACCCATCTTTTTTTTACACACCATTTTCCTTCGTGCCATCAAGAGTGTTCAATAAAGCATTTCTTTAAATATTGTTCCATTAGTGCTTCTAAAATCTTCCAAACTGTTTGACTCTCATTCTGCTAGTTTTGAGTGTATGAGCTTTCAATAGAAAGCTTCAGACCACCGCCAGGATTCAGATCTCTTCCTCAAATGGCCCTTAAATAATTTGTTGCTGGAACATCAATGGAAGTAAGAAGACAGTTGGGTGTGCACAGGCCTGGCTGACAGTGATAGTGAGATGCCGTTGATTATATGGAAAATAAATCCTCATTTCACAGATGTAAAAACATGGAGAAAAATGTATTGTGGGGAAAAAATGTATTCACAGTTGAATGTTTTAATCACTGCACTACCAATGCATCTCCAAGGCACTTTGATAAACCTGCACAATAGGGGCGCCATATCTCAACATCGGCAGGTCTTTCACTCCTCCACATACAGCCAGTTATGAATGTAGAGCGGACCGAGTAACAGAATTCAGCACCTCTGGCTATAAATTCAGATACTCCAGAAACAACTCAGCCTAGTGAACCCACATAGCAGATTTTACTTCTCATTATGCTTTCTTGATTAATAAGGTACAGATACTCAGATTACAATCAATATTAGTTTTTGCAAGATACTATGTAGTGAAACTCAGAAAGAACCGAAAACCAAACCAAAGCAAGCAGGACAGCCAGAGGGAGGGACTGCACAGTGGTCATAGACGTGAGCCCTGGGATCAGCTGCCTTTGGAACCCTGACTCTTACTTATTAACCCTGTGACGGTGCGCATGCTGCTCTTCTCTATGCTCACTTTCTTTAGGGTGTCTCATAGCTTCAGTTCCTGAAGGAGAGAATCTTATTGGCCTCACTCAGCTTTTCATGCTAAAGAGTGTCATTGGCCTCAGGCCAGAATCTAAGTGAGGTGCTTTTGAACTAGATATTCATTCTTCCTTAAACTTGCTGCATCCATGGGGTGATGGTGTAATCTACATAGATCCTTTTCCACCAGTAGAGTCTGTGAGCAGGAAGTTCCAGTGGAAAGGACCTGCAAATGAGCAAGCACTGGGATTCACATATTAAGGACATCTTAGTATTCAGTATTCTTGCCTGGAGAATCCCAGGGACAGAGGAGCTTGGAGGGCTGCAGTCTATGAGGTTGCACAGGGTCGGACACGACTGAAGTGACTTAGCAGCACCAGCAGTATTCATAACTGACATTTGTGGGACTGAGGAGGAATGTTGACTCTTTTTTCAAAGTAAAGCTAAGCAGGCCCATTTGTATACAATTTGCAGACATCTATGAGAGATACTGGCTGAGAACCATACTCTTAAGCAGGATTCTTCCTGCACCTCTTAGGAGACTTTTGTGATGAAACAAACAGTAAAATCTGGACATACCTGAATATATTTTGAATCAATATTTTGAAGAAAAATGGCCCAGGACCCTGTTTGTTTTATGGTTTCATAAAGATAGTCTGCATGCTATGCTTCCATTTGCTCTAAGTTCTGATCTTGCCTTTTTATTGGCATGGTCGCCAGAAGTCACCTTTCTCCTGCCATGACAGGGACCATACAGTCTCTAGCTCTCCTCTTACTTAATGCAAGGGAAAGTATATAAAGAGAGAGACGGTACACCTGAAGCCTCGCATTCAAACATTTGCAAACTTGTAGAGGGTTTTGATCATGCTGTGAGAGTTCACTTACTGCCTAAGGATCCTTGGGTTGGGAAAGAATTTAAATGAAGCTTTTGACAGTGGTTTATTTTTTTTTCCCCCAAATCTTTCAGAGTGGGTATCATAAGTTGGATTCCCTGGAAAGCTGCCCTGAGTAGAGGTGGCTTACTGGGGAATGCTTTCCATGTTAAGAAAGTGGTGGAAGCAGGCTTAGGCAAGGAGGGTTGCTGAAACTGAGATGCAGTTACCACAGCCTTTAGCTGATCCCAGAGGGTGCTTCAGAGATGACCCAAATTAAGACAGGGGGACAGACCTTTCCACCGGCATCCTAGGCACTGGGTGTGGGCTTTCCCTGGGGAAGTGGGTTTAAGCCTGGGCAAAGCATCCCTTTAGCCAAAGGCATTTCTTTAGGAGAGATTCTTCAGCTGTGAGTTGTCAGTAAGAGCCCTCCCTGAAGCTGAAGACCTCATTCTGAATTGGGGGAAGGGACGCACAGGGCATCTTCTTAGGATTTTCACCTACACTTACAGGAGGTCAAAGGAAATTCTGATGGAATAAAATCATTACATGTTGCCCTCCACCTCAAAAATACATACTAATACATTCTGTGGTATCTCCTAGATTCTGTAATAGTTTCTGCAAGAATTACTTTGAGTTTGCAGCATTTCTACATTCAAAGACTTTTCTTAGTAATAATGTATTTTTCATTATTTTTTGACCTTCTTCTCCTGTTTGCTCTTTAATTTTGCATGCTATTATGATAAAGTGCAAATTTGGAAAACTCAACAGTGGCCACAGGACTGGAAAAGGTCAGTTTTCATTCCAATCCCAAAGAATGCTCAAACTACCACATAATTGCACTCATCTCACAGGCTAGTAAAGTAATCCTCAAAATTCTCCAAGCCAGGCTTCAGCAATATGTGAACCATGAACTTCCAGATGTTCAAGCTGGTTTTAGTAAAGGCAGAGGAACCAGAAATCAAATTGCCAACATGGGCTGGATCATGGAAAAAGCAAGAGAGTTCCAGAAAAACATCAATTTCTGCTTTATTGACTATGCCAAGCCTTTGACTGTGTGGATCACAATAAACTGTGGAAGATTCTGAAAGAGACGGGAATACCAGACCACCTGACCTGCCTCTTGAGAAACCTATATGCAGGCCAGGAAGCAACAGTTAGAACTGGACATGGAACAACAAACTGGTTCCAAATAGGAAAAGAAGTACATCAAGGCTGTATATTGTCAGCCTGCTTATTTAACTTATATGCAGAGTACATCATGAGAAATGCTGGGCTGGAAGAAGCACAAGCTAGAATCAAGATTGCCAAGAGAAATATCAGTAACCTCAGATATGCAGATGGCACCACCCCTATGGCAGAAAGTGAAGAAGAACTAAAAAGCCTCTTGATGAAAGTGAAAGAGGAGGGTGAAAAAGTTGGTTTAAAGCTCAACATTCAGAAAACTAAGATCATGGCATCTGGTCCCATCACTTCATGGGAAATTGATGGGGAAACAGTGAAAACAATGTCAGACTTTATTTGGGGGGGCTCCAAAATCACTGCAGATGGTGACTGCAGCCATGAAATTGAAAAATGCTTACTCCTTGGAAGAAAAGTTATGACCAACCTAGATAGCATATTGAAAAGCAGAGACATTACTTTGCCAACAAAGGTCCGTCTAGTCAAGGCTATGGTTTTTCCTGTGGTCATGTATGGATGTGAGAGTTGGACTGTGAAGAAGGCTGAGCACCAAAGAATTAATGCTTTTGAACTTAATATCAGTAACCTCAGATATGCAGATGGCACCACCCCTATGGCAGAAAGTGAAGAAGAACTAAAAAGCCTCTTGATGAAAGTGAAAGAGGAGGGTGAAAAAGTTGGCTTAAAGCTCAACATTCAGAAAACTAAGATCATGGCATCTGGTCCCATCACTTCATGGGAAATTGATGGGGAAACAGTGAAAACAATGTCAGACTTTATTTGGGGGGGCTCCAAAATCACTGCAGATGGTGACTGCAGCCATGAAATTGAAAAATGCTTACTCCTTGGAAGAAAAGTTATGACCAACCTAGATAGCATATTGAAAAGCAGAGACATTACTTTGCCAACAAAGGTCCGTCTAGTCAAGGCTATGGTTTTTCCTGTGGTCATGTATGGATGTGAGAGTTGGACTGTGAAGAAGGCTGAGCACCAAAGAATTAATGCTTTTGAACTGTGGTGTTGGAGAAGACTCTTGAGAGTCCCTTGGACTGCAAGGAGATCCAACCAGTCCATTCTGAGGGAGATCAACCCTGGGATTTCTTTGGAAGGACTAAAGCTGAAACTCCAATACTTTGGATGCTAAAGCTGAAACTCCAATACTTTGGCCACCTCAAAGACCTGACTCATTGGAAAAGACTCTGATGCTGGAAGGGATTGGGGGCAGGAGGAAAAGGGGATGACCGAGGATGAGATGGCTGGATGGCATCACTGCTCGATGGACACGAGTCTGAATGAACTCCGGGAGTTGGTGATGGACAGGGAGGCCTGGCGTGCTGCGATTCATGGGGTCTCAAAGAGTCGGACACGACTGAGTGACTGAACTGAACTGAACTGAATGATAAAGTACAATACTTAAACACAGATGGAAATAGTTCTTTCAACAAAAAAATCATTATGTTGATGCAGGTTTGTAGACTATCTCACTGTATAAGCCAAGAAATCCATATCAATTTCTAGATCCAGAGATAGACATAATTAAAGTCCTACTAAGTAGAATAAATATAAGGAACAGAGGGAAGTTGTCATGGCAACCCAAAATCCTGATTTTCCTCATTTTATAACACAAATGTATTAGCCTTCATGATACCTAAAAATTTTTCTACATTCTATTTTACCCAGTCACCATTTTGCATATTTGCTAAACATGTAGCTGAATCCTTCTTTCTAGCAGTTTAGCTTTTTATATTACATCATAAAGGATTTTTTTGAAAATCTGGTGTTAGGAAATTTATCTGTTTTTGCAAGGTACAGTTTCCTCAAGAGCAAAACAGTTTTAAAGCTTTTCTCCCTATGATAATTTAAAACTATTTAGGTTACAATATGTTGACAATGTAAATACACATTTTAAAAAGTGAATATACTATCACAATGTTGATATTTTTAAGTATATCTTTCCAACCTTTTTTTACAGAAAAATCTTATCCAGAGAAATTGGACATACTTTATATAATGTTTAGTCATTTGCATTTTCATCTAATACTGTAATATATTTCCAGATTTTTAAACACTTACTTTCAATTTTAATAACATTATTTTATGGATTATCATAATTTTAATATAATGGTATAATTCATATGGTATTTAATATCATAATTTTAATATTATTATGATAATTTTAATATGATAATATCATATTTAATATGATAATTTCTGGTCTTAAAATACTATAAATGAATTACTATAAACATCCTTATATTAATTCTTTATTGTGAATTTCTAGAAAAAAAATGAGTGCTTTTATAGACTATGTTCTGTTACTTTCACCTCTGTAAAGTATTTCTCTAAACTATAGTCTTTTACCCATTGTCAAGTTTTTTGTATACTCACCTTCACATCTATATTTATCCACGTTTACAATGAATATATATTAACTTTCAGTTCTTTGACTATTTGTGAAATTAAGCACTGTTTTTTTTTCAGGGGCAATATGTATATATTTTAGAACTGCTTGTTTGTTACCTTCAGCTTTCTTCTGGGGGAGAATTTATTTTTCTATTCAATAATATTTCTCTTGGCACACTCCAAGATGTTAAATTCCACTTTAACAAACTCAGTAACTATACCTCTAAAATTAATCAATCTCTTTTCTAAAGTAAGGTGATTTGTGTTTTCTATTCATTGGTAAACTTGTGAATAGAAATGCAAAATTTTTTCCAACTCAAAAGAAAGTCATAAAATACCTTTCCAGTACTGATTTAATTGCTTAATAACACTTAAATGTTATTATTGAAGAAGATTATTGGAAGATTTAACCTTGGATCAGGCTAAATCTGTGTAGAACAAGTCACTTAATCTCTTCACAATCCTTTTTTTTCCCCTATAAAATAAAACCAAGTTACTTTTCAAAGTTTCAGGGAGAGATTGAGGATATTATACTTAAAAACCAATGCCAACATTTTGGCACATAGTAAATTCATAATAAATGGCATCTTTAGTTTTTATTAGCCTCATTTAGTATTATTGTATCTTAACAGGTCCCTTACTATAGTGATTTTCCAAACAGTTATGAAACCAATAGTGGTTTGTGAAGCTAATAAGCATAATTAGGATTTACTAAAATAGAACAGAATAGAATGGAATGTATCAGAATATTTCGCATATAACAAGGACAAGTTTCCCAGTGTGAAATGAGCTCCAAATATAACATATAGTGGGAGAGAGTGTTTACTGGAGCACAATACACAACGTGCTGCTTACTACGGGCGATGGTCCAAAGCTCTTTCAAAAAACAGTTTTACTAGATTTTCGCCTCATAGTATACATATCTCTGAAACTAGTGGCTAGGACACCTAGATACAAATCTCAACCCCACTAGTTACTACTATCTACGAACCAACTGGTCTTAGTCTCCTCACCTGTAAAATGGGTGCTAATTACACTTACCTCATGGGAGTAGTATGGGAACTCTGATTTCCTATATCTAAGCCACTTATCAAATCCTCAGTAATTGTTGGCTTTTTTTTTTAATCAACAGTTGAGTAGAACATAAATTTTTCTCTGAATAAACAAACAAGGCCAAATGCACTAAAGTATATAAGAGAATATGAAGTCATCACAGTAGTCAGGAGTGAATAACTGGCTACTTTTTACATCAGCAAAATGATGCTTCTTCATAAGCATCTTATTTCCATAAATATGCATTTTCAAGAGCAACATAACTATTCTTAGTTTTGTTATTTACAGACAATATCTCTCAGAATATAAAAGAATAAAAATAAATTCAGCAATTAGTCTTTGTCCGTATATTTGATCCTTAACTGCCCATTATATCTTTATAACTTGCAAAAGACTTTTTTAATTCCACATGGTATACATTAACTAAAAAGAAATATTGCCTTATATTTCTTACATAATCTTTTCTTGATTTTTTTAAATCAGAAAAAGTTGGGATAATATCATTAGTTAGTAATTTACAAGTTTATAGATATCACCTTTTTTAATGAAATACCTTCCAGGTATACCTTATGTCTGAAAAGGATCTTTTTTGCAAATTACAGAAACATTCATTTACTTCCTTAGCAACAACAGCAAAAAATGCTGAATAAACTTTAAGGTCATTTTCTACATGTTGACTCTCTTTAACATGCATTATTTTTCCTATTGTCTTTTGGACCATTCAACTTACATGTAGAAGAGTTTTACATTCCAGAATAAACTAGGGAAATATGAAAATATTTAGTAATCCAAGAAAAAGGACCCAAACATCTGTGTGCACAAAAGCTGTGAGTAAGTGTGTAGCCAGTTAGAGGGATCAGCTGAACATCAGGCTCATCCCAGGAATGACATTCCACTTTCAGAACACAACAGAAATTGAGCTGAAACAGATAATATACCTTTAATTTAATGATGACACTGTTGTACTTAGTTATTTTATTTAGCACAATAATTTCCTTTAAATCCCGCAATAAACCATAATTCCTCAAATATCCTCAACTACCCTATGGAGACAAGTAATGATGCATATCACATCTGGTGATTCTCACAGTAGAGGAACAAATCCATTTTTTAAAACACACAAATATTTCATGCATATGTTTGCATTTGTGTGTATATGTAATTGAAGTCTTGCTGAGTCACATGAAATGTGAAAGCCAAGGTATCATCAATATCAACAGTTTCATCTAGGTAAACATTTAAAGTAATCGAATAAATTTAATAAAATAGTTCAATAATATAATCAAGCCAAATAAACTAAAATAGACAATGTTTTATCATCATGTTTTATCATCAGTGCTTTGATATATATATAGTCAATCATGTCACATTTACAGTGGTTTCAAAAATTCACCCAGCAAGACAGGTGAATTACTGGTCACAGTATTATCTATGGTAAATGTCAAAAAAAAAAAAAAAACTGGGGGAAAGTATACTATCAATAAATGAGATTCAAAAATTAATTTCTCTATAACATTCAGGAATCTTTGAGTATCAATATTACAATAGTATTCTTTACAAACATTTTTAAATTGACTAACATTTTGAATGTTTGCTATAATTTATCAGCAGTTTTAATATAAATATTTCATCTCATGTTTCCTTGTAAAAAACACTAAATGTTTAGAGTACAGAGCATGTATGTTGTCAATAATTATTTCATGTGCATTTCAGTAGGACATGGGTTAGAGAGTTAAATCTACACAGCAAATAATTGCCTGCATAAGTAACTAAGAGATTTGACAGTTTCATTGTATTGTTAGGAGAGAATGCTTTCAATAACTATGTGTGGCCTTCCCTTCTGGGGAAGAACCTTCTCTGTGGCTCCATAAATATTTCATGAGCCAACATAAAGTAATATGCTAATGCCATGCTATTTACCCAGTGAGCAGGTGTGCCCCCTCCTGTCTTTCATCTCTGGAATAGCTCTCACCCGGGTCAGGCAAGCCACTCTGAACTGTGCTTTTTTTGCTTCCCTCCGCTCACAGTCTCAGCTGAACCTGCGATGGTGAGCGAGAGTCATCACGAGGCGCTGGCAGCCCCGCCAGTCACCACGGTGGCGACGGTCCTGCCACACAATGCCACGGAGCCAGCCAGTCCCGGGGAAGGGAAGGAGGACGCCTTCTCCAAGCTGAAGGAGAAGTTCATGAATGAGTTGCATAAAATTCCACGTGAGTATTACATATTGTTGCTCGTGTAAAAATACATGGTTGAGAATCAGTCTACCCATTAGAAGCGAAAAGCAGAATTCTTCTTAACATAAGCATACCCTTGATTGTTTTTATTGTTAGAATGGTAGTATTTCAAAAATAAAAAGGTATATTCTTAGAAATGGGGTATTTTAAAGTATTTAAATATACTTCATAAATGAAAATCCAACTTATAAAGAAAACTATCGTGTGTTTAATGTAGGTGGGTTCTTTTTATCTTCTTCAATGTCTCTCTCTTCTTTCCTGAGAATATTAATGTTTATGGGTTGTGCTGTATTTTATATCTTTATTTATGAAATTATTCATTGTAAAGATTATTCCTAAACAATAGCAAAAACATACGTTCCCATTATTA
This sequence comes from Aepyceros melampus, assembly GCA_006408695.1. NCBI lineage: Eukaryota > Metazoa > Chordata > Mammalia > Artiodactyla > Bovidae > Aepyceros > Aepyceros melampus. Next base: position 83,082 of record SJXQ01011730.1, read on the forward strand.
CAAGGTTAGTTTTCTTTCACTCACATGTTAATATTTCAAAAATGTTTGCATAATTTTTAACATTTTCTTTGTGGTTATCTGGAAAGAAACCATAAACTGAACCTAAATTTGAGTGTGTGTAGCACTGAGTCCAATCAATGGCATTTACTTTAAATCTTAAATTACAGGTTGGTCTTTTCTATTCATATGTAAACATTTACTATACACTAGACACTTACCTGCGCTTCCCTGGTGGCCCAGACAGTAAAGACTGTACCTACAAGCAGGAGACCTGGGTATGATCCCTGGGTCAGGAAGACCCCTGGAGAAGGGCATGGCACCCCACTCCAGGATTCTCGCCTGGGAAATCCCATGGACAGAGGAGCCTGGCGGGCTGCAGTCCATGGGTTGCAGAGTTGGACATGACTGAGTGGCGAAACGCGCAGAGACTTATCTAGTGTCTAATGGGAAAGCAGATTTTGGCCCCCACCAAAGAAATAATCAATAAGAGGGCAAACGTATATGGTCCATCATGGAATAATAAATAATATATGGAAAACAGGAGAGTAAAGTGGCAAAGGCAAAGGGGTAGAGGGTAGAAGGTTATTGTTTGCTTGGATGATCAGAGCTGATTTCCTTTGTAAGGAAACCTGGAGGAGAAAGTTCTAAAACCTGTGAAATACAAGGCCCCTTAGGCAAGAATCCACCTGGAACAGCAAGGAACTCAGTGCGCCTTTGGTGGAATAAAGCAAAGTAGAGAATGGCAGAAGGCAAACCTGAGGCTCCAAGACAGGGAGCCTTGTGAACTGTTCTGAGGAAACTGGACTTTACTCTGAGTGAAATAAAATGCCTTTGGAATATTTAGAGCAGAGGTATCCCATTATCTCATGTAGGCTTTTCTTAAAAATCAGGCAGCCTGGATGAGGGAGTTTGAAAGAGAATGGATATATGTATATGTATAGCTGAGTCCCTTTGCTGTCCACCGGAAACTATTAATATCACAAAATTGTTAATCGGCTATACTCCAATATAAAATAAAAAGCTTAAAAATAAATACAAACTTAAAATTCACTCTTGCTATTGTGTTAAAATTTGCTTAGAGGGACAAGGAGAAAAAAATAAAGCAGTTGTTGCAATAATCTAGATGAGAGATTTACAAAATTCATAAGAGAAAGATTCTATAAGGACAGTGAATTAAACTGCAAGGAATCTTATCCTCCCTGGAACTAACAACTTGTTGATCTGTTTGCCCACATTTAATGAATTCAAATACATCTGAAAGATACTCTTAGCATAGTTGTCAGTAATTTCCATTCTCAGCATGAAGATTCATAACCTAGGAAAGGTAGAGACGGTCCAGTAGAGCAAGCCCTAAAGGGGAAACACAGGCTCTCTCGGGTTCTCTTCCTTTCTCTGCTGCTGAGCTAATGGATTGATTCAGCTAACTTTTGATATGACTTTGAAGTCATAACTACAGGGCAAAAACTAAATGCATCTATCATGAGGGCAAACTCTCACTTGGCTATTTTATCAAAATGCTTTCTTCAAAAGAAATGTGTTGGAGGGAAGCAGAGAAAGCAATGACTAACACCAAATCAAATGTATATTCTGCCTTGTCTTCAGCATCATTTCCTTCTCTGGAGGGGTAAACAATATGAGAGGCAATGGCAGCGTTGACAACAGTGGGATTTCATGTTCCCATTAAATACCCATTCTCTCACTTTGTTTAGGCTTTCACCCAATGTCATCTTCATGAGGACATCCCCAACCATGCTATTCAAAATTATAATCCATTCACCCCATCCCAACTTCATCAGCATTTCCTGTCCTCTCTCCTTTGCTTTACTTCTCACTGGATTACTTGCTGCTGCTGCTGCTAAGTTGCTTCAGTCATGTCCGACTCTGTGCGACCCCATAGACAGTAGCCACCAGGATCCCCAGTCCCTGGATTCTCCAGGCAAAAACACTGGAATTTCCCTGGATTACTTAGCACCATTCTAAATGCTGTGTATTTTATTATTGGTTTTTAAATTGTTCTGGCTCTCTTCAAAATTATGTAACCTGTATAAAGGGAAAATTCTGGGTCTGTTCTGTGCAGTTTCACCCTGGTGATCCGTAATATATATAGGGCACTCAATTTCTACTTTTCAAGTGAATGAATGAATCAGTGTTGATTTGGCTTACATGCTGAACCTCCACTCTTAGATGTCAAGTCCTTAAAAGGCTGAAAATTTAAAGCATCTGAAAAAATTTTAAGGTGAAAAACAAGGTCCTCCTGTATGGCACAGGGAACTATATTCAATACCCTGTAATAAACCATAATGGAAAGGAATATGAAAAAGAGTGTGTAAATATGTATTACTGAATCACTTTGCTGTACTGTAGATACAAACACAGCATTATAAATCAAGTATAATAAATTTTAAAAATTTGATTTCTAACACCAAAGAAAGCATCATTTCAATGCTTGACTGTGTCATTCACATTGTAAAAACAAGTTTTTTCCATATTTATAGTGATAACTTTATCTTTTAGCCTTTTCCACTTAGCGCCATCTATACGTATATATTTTCCTCCCTGTTTATCAACAGGAAAAGAATCAACAGGGGAAAATATCTGTGCAACTCTCCCTTTTTCTTTCTCTTGGCTAATCTTATTTCATTCCTTCCCCTCAAGCCACTATCGCATTCCTGTATTTCTTTCTTGGGCACTGGAAATCAGATCAGGTCATCAGTCTTCCTCTGTGGAGATTTACTTTTGACCAGCAACCTAAAATAGTAGAAGGTCAGAGAATCTAGGTAACATCTCTTAGAAATAGGATGCTGCTAGCTCTCTCCTTGATTTTTTAATGGGGAAAAAAACAACTGAAATACCTAAAATTTTAAATGGTTTGGCAAATAACTAGAAAAACTAAATCATAAATACAGCCACACAGCTTTATGATAAATGTGCAACTGCTTATTTTACACTTCATTTTAATCCATCACAATTTTTACTGCCTGTGTAATTGAAATTTCTAATGGGATTTATACACAGGGAGCAACACTCCACAGAAATGAAACATATTCCCTAAATCAAATTCCTTTAGGAGCATTTGTTACATAAAGGTTATCACTTTTGACTTGGCATAATATGATGTGATGCTAATGACAGGTAACAAATTAGAATATTAATTGATTTCTGTCTCTGAACTAAATCTTGGCTATCTGGCAGATGTGTTTTTTTGCAAAATTGATAGCAAACAGCTTTAGTCTGTCACTTGAAATTCCCACTTGAGAGAAGAGAGGTGTCACAATGGCAAGGAGTATGCATGTCATTAGTTGGGTAATCTCCAGAGTCCAGCACGGAGCATATTCAAACCAAACTGCTTGATGATATCATCCATAATACCAAGGGGTTTCAAATTTTAAAAAGGAAAAGGAAATGGTAAATTCTGAGCATTTTTATCTTCCCATTCATTCTGCATACTGTTATCTAAATGAAGCAGACAAGGTTTTGCAGAATGCTTCTTTATTTTGCAACTTTGATTTTAATATGACTAGGGCCATGGTTGGTTTGTAAAGCATGAACTCATGTCATCCAAATAGCTGTGATTAAGGTTTTGATATTCATGAGCTTCTTGAAGTCAAGTGCACCTTTTCTGAAGTACAGCAGAAAACCAAATAGCTGAAACTTGATTCTGAGTCTAGAATGAGAGCAAGTGGGCTGAGAATAGTTATGTAATTCATGTAGAAATACTATTGGGTGGACAGTTTAACACAGGATTTAGAAACACAAGCTCTGGTTACAGACTGCATGGGTTCAGCTCTTAGCTCTGCCATATTCTGTGTGACCTGGAGAATGTGACTTCAACTTTCTGTGCTTCAGTTTCTTCTAGTATAAAGTGGGGATTAAAAATAACATCTCCATATAGAGTTGTTGGATAGAAGCATCGATGCAGATGAAGTGCTTAGCAGAGTGTCTGGCACAGAGTAAGCATCCTATAAATGTTGCTATTATTAGAGTCAAACTGTCTTTTTTCACAAGTCTATTTCTCTTTTAGAAAAGTCCTCCGTTAAGGTCAGACAGACACCCAAACTGAGAAAATTCCAGAAACTCTGCAGCCAAATATTCAAGCATTACATTCTTCAAACCCATTTGAAGGATGCCTGTTCCAGGAAAGACAAATTCCCTCTTGGTGTTTCCTCTTTACATCATCTCTAATTTTCTTTTCTTTTGTCATTTCGTTTCCTTACTCCCTCGTTCCTTTCAGCCTATAGGTGTGCTCAAAGTTCACGTATTTGCAAGTGAAATTCTACGCATTGTCTGTGCTTCGGAAATGTCAGTGTTCTTTGTACATTTGCTAGGCTTTTCTTCTTCCTTTACCTCCTGTCACCCACCATTCTTACTTCCTCCTTAATATCTACATCAAACTGAGTGGAAAACCTTGACCCTGACATCTATTTCAACTCCCACTAACAACTCAGCTTCTTCCACTCTGATTTCCGTCCATCAAGTACAGTTAAAATGGTCACCAGGTACTTCTTTTTGCACAGTTATGAGGGTGACTTTCAACCTTCATTTGGTCAGATCTTTCCGCATCATTATTGTGATCAGCAGTCATGATCTGAAAAATCTTGATTTCCTAAGAGTATAATCTCATTTCCTCATCTTCCTTCTTTCCCTCCTTATTCTCTTTCACTGACTGGTCCTCCCTTTCCATTGTCTTTCCTTCCCTTTAGTGGTAGAGGTCACAGTTTACAGGCTTCCATTTTTAATCCTGTTCCAGGCTTATTCTACATGCTCTCCCTGGGACATCTCATTCTTAGCTACTCAGGAAAGAAATCTCATTATTATGCTTGTCTCCTTGATCTATTGCAACTCCAGTTCCATACCTGCATTCATTTAAGTCCTGTTAAATCTCCTTTTAAAAATTGCTTAAAATCAGTCGGCAATTTGCTTTTCTCTCTTCCTGTATTCCCTTTCCCCATTAACCCTGGCACATTTTTTTTAATTACTCAAGAACCTGTTCAATGTTACCATTTGGACAAGAAGTTCTCTCATTTCCAAAACAATTGAGTCATCCTGCAAGCTTTCAAAGCTCTTCATCTAAACTGCTCAGAGGCAGTTACAATTTCTTACACATATTCATATCCCGCATCCTCTTAAAGTATCTGCCACCATGCAAGAAACAACAGTATAGGTATTACAATATTATAGATATTAACATTACACCAAATACTGTGATTCTCATGCCATGCTTGGAGAAACTATGATCTAGAAAGCAATCATTTTCAAACCTTTCAGCCAAGGATCCTTTTGTTCAAATAAAATATTGTACAGAAACTTATGGACAGCGAGGCAGAGCTGCCTTGGTGAGTTAAAGATATCTTCCTCACTCACCTTCCTAAGATATACCAGCCAATTACAAAGACACCTGACTGTATGGAACACAATTTGAAGACGGTGGCCTGAACAAATAGTGAGTATATCAATGGTATCCCTCACAGCAATAACCAGTGAAACTCAACAACCAATAGTGGTATAACTGGCTAAATATGTCACAAGCTGAGGGAAAATGCAGTCTAGTACTCTCTTCCCTCATGGGGCTGCAGAATGAACATAATGATATTGCCATCTATTAATGTCAAGAATACAGTGTTAATTCAAGAAGATATGTTCAAGAAACATAAGAGGAGAACCCTTAGTAGCATGGGAAGAACAATAATTATTACAACACTTGCCAGTGTTCACTGAGAACTTTGCAGGGAAGCGTGGGCTGTGCATTTTGTGAAATCGACCCCCATTCTGCCCTATAAAATCTCTGCTAGGAGAGAACAATTATTATCCCTCTTTTATGGATAAGAAATCTGAAGCCTAGTAAGGCACACATGTCAGAGGTTGTAGAGCAGGCTGTGTCAGGAAAAAGCTCTGCACTTTTGTGATTATGCCTTCACAAAGTATCACAAAGACTGGAATCACCTCCACTGTTATTTATCTCAACTGACTAGAAACTCTTAGGACTCTATGTGCCTATTCAGAGACACTGGTTGATACTGATGCTCGTCTTTGTTATTCATCTTAATGACTAAATAATTGCAAAACAAGTTTAGTACTGAGTTTCCCCCTGGAGAAAGAAATGGCGACCCACTCCAGTATGCTCAGCCGGAGAATCCCATAGATAGAGGAGCCTGGCGAGCTACAGTCCATGGGGTCACAGAGAGTCGGACACGACTGAGTGACTAACACTTGGCTTTAAAGACAAGTGTTTATTCACTTTATATTTCTGCATGTCTTTTATTGGACTCACTCAGATAGTAATAGATTCTTCACATGACAATCGATCAAAGTACTAAGAGTTAGAGTCTGCTGCATTGTAGAAATTAATTTCTCAGCTATCATCCACTGACCCAACTTCAGCTCTCATCTGTTGACTCAGTTCTTCTCACACTCGAGAAAAGTACTGGCTAAGCTGTTAAATGCAATTATTCATTGTTAGCCTCTACTGAATTGAAATATCTATGAGAAAAAAGTTACAGTGCAGATGAGCGTTATTTCTAGTGCTTTGCAGTGTTGAGTGACTCCATCAGTGCGTGCTGAAGGGATCTACGCGGGACAAGGACACTCAGACATAAGGGTGGTATTTCATCACAGCACGGTGTAGTGATTCATGCTTTCATGCTGATGCACAATAAGCATTTTGATTTAGTTATTTCTCAGATTTAATTCTGATTCAAAATACATGAAGTGAATATGTGTGTGTATGTGTGTGTGTGTGTATATATATATATATAATATATAGTGTGAATACAGTGTGTGTGTGTTAATGGTTACCATGGAAAAACAGTTCTAGTCAGTTTGGTTCTTAATAGAGTTGACACTGCCCCCTACAGGCTGTTGTGAATATTTGTTGGGTCGCATGAGGGGCAGCTGCTTGCATTTACAGGCCCTCGGCCAAGAACATAAACATCTTCCAACATGTGAGACAGTTTCCCTGGGATATGCATAAGAAAGGAACCCCTCTTTATAATAATTTGAACCTGGAACAACTTGACATACAACGTGAATGTGTTTTTGCAGGCTCTGATATAAGCTGACTATTCCAGCTCTTATTCTGATGTTTGCCTCTGAACTTTCTTTTGCTCCAGACTTTTTGTGAAATTTCCGTCTTATTTCTCCAAATACATATATCCCTTTTAGCAGCTATAAACATTTGATCACTTCACTAGGACACAAGTAAAGTTTTGACGTTCTGAAGATTTTTACAATGAAATGTGAATTATACAAATTATTATTTCTCCTGTATTATAGTTAGCACATTGTATTGATTTGTAAAGTTTATGTAGGTATGTTGTATCTATTATTTATACTATTAATAAAAGGATTATTATAAAATAATTGCTTTAATACTGATTTTAAAGAGCAAGTATATAATCTGACTACTGACATCCTATATTCAATATAGAAACCTAACAAAATTATATGCTACTGATGCTGTATTTTAGGAAGGTTGTTTAAATGTGTCCTTGAGTTTTGTTTCCCTCTTGGAAGCCTATTATGCAGAAAATTCCCCCAAGAAATGCATGCCTTGAAAATGAACTAGTGCTGTGAGATTTTATAAGCTTCCAAAGTATAGGTAATACAGAGTAACACTAAGCACATTAAGTCACCAAGTGAATTAAGATCTCAGTGAAGTTTCTAGACGTGATTTAGCTACATTCCATTAGCATTTCAAAGATATTAAGTAAACACACCTACGAAAAATAAGGGGAGTGAACAATACTTTGGACATATATTAGTAATAGCTCAGGAGTCACTTTGCTGAAATACTGTACAAATAGATAAATGTTTACAATTATTTTTAAATACATTTCTCACCACATGGCAGTTGCATGTCAAAATACAGGCTGTGTTTTTCACTCAGGGAAGTCTGACTACAAGTGCAAATCTATAAAGGAAACAGCAAAACGAATGAAGCTGAGAGACTGCTGTTTTCTCCTCACCCTAAAGACTAGGCAGGTCTTTAATCGCGCTGCTGACCTGTCAGGTTTGTGCCGGTTTCCATTAAATTAGATAAAGAATTTAGAAGCAGAAACCAGAGGAAGTTATGTGGTGTGCCATCATCTTTTTAGGACTCGGCTTTATTTTTCTTTGTTTTGATTTTCATTGCTGAGAAAATTATCATAAAAGGTCTAAACTTGCTATCACCTGAGTCCACATGCCTCCCCAGTCTGCCTTTTAAGTGAATTTAGATAACTTAGAAATAAAGATGAAGACGACAGTGGCCCTTTTAAACATTTCCTCACCGAGCAACATTTTCACTGAAACCACTGTCCCGGAGGAGTCTCAAAACCACTTCAACCCTCGGCCTTTTCAAGCTTTTTATATACAAACAAGTTTTTTTTAAGCCACAGTAAGCTACAAGTAATAGAAATATACTTGACTAATAATTATGCCATTTATGGAAAAGAGTGTGCACCTGTCCAAAGAAACTCAGAAAAGAGCCAAGATCTCAGGGTAATAAGCCTTAATGCATGGAGTTATATGGTTTGATGCCTTGAAAATAAAATTTTATGATAATTATTTTCTTTTATAAGGATTTGGATCAGATTCTTTAAAATCACTAAACTACTGCAATAGATTAAAAACACTGCTATTAAATAAATGTTACCCCCTAAATACTTCTGTCCACTTCAGTGGCCTGAAGTTTTAAGGCTTTGACTGTAATTCTGAGTTAGTCACTCAGAGACTCCAGCCCAGTGTAAGTTGTTGTTCAGTCACTGAGCTGTATCCGACTCTTTGTGACCCCCATAGACTACAGCACGCCAGGCCTCCCTGTCCTTCACTATCTTCCAGAGCTTACTCAAACTCATGTCCGTTGAGTTGGTGATGCCATGCAACCATCTCATCCTCTGTCATCTCCTTCTCCTCCTGCCCTCAATTTCCCCAGCATCAGGGTCTTTTCCAATGAGTCAGTTCTTTTCAGGTGGCCAAAGTATTGGAACTTAACCTGCTTTAGTGCAATATTGTTTGCTATAATAAAAGGCCAGAGTGTGAGCTCTGGAGTTGATCTGCCTGGGGTCAAAGTCCCAATTCTGCTGTTACTACTATGTAACCTTGAGAACGGAGAAGGCAACGGCACCCCCACTCCAGTACTCTTGCCTGGAAAATTCCATGGACGGAGCAGCCTAGTAGGCTGCAGTCCATGGGGTCGCAAAGAGTCGGACACGATTGAGCAACTTCACTTTCACTTTTCACTTTCCTGCATTGGAGAAGGAAATGGCAACCCACTCCAGTGTTCCTGCCTGGAGAATCCCAGGGACGGGGGAGCCTGGTGGGCTGCCATCTATGGGGTTGCACAGAGTCAAACACGACTGAAGTGACTTAGCAGCAACCTTGAGCAAATCATTTAATCTCTCTGTAAAATGAGGATAGTCATAGTACTTACTTCTGGGAAGTTGTCAGGAATATAATATGGGACATATTCAAAATTCATAAACTTCTAATGTTTACTTTATATAACTCCCACTATATTCTAGGCTGGTATTCCAGACCCCGTGGACTGCAGCAGGCCAGGCTTCCCTGCCCCTCACCATCTCTTGAAGTTTGCCCAAGTTCATGTCCATTGCCTCGGTGATGCCATCCAGCCATCTCATCCTCTGACACTCTCTTCCCCTTCTGCCCTCAATCTTTCCCTGCATCAGAGACTTTTCCAATGAGTCAGATGACCAAAATGCTGGAGCTTCAGCTTCAGCATAAGTCTTCCAAGGAGTACTCAGGGTTGATTTCTCTTGAGATTGACTGATTTTATCTCCTTTTCTACCAGAAGGACATCTAACAGCATTGTAAGATATGATATTGTTTTTGCCTCATCATTCCAGCCTCATCTCTACTTATTCACTCTCACACAGTTTGTGTTGGCAATACAGAGACCCTTGGAGTTACAGAATTTATTATCCACATCGTCGCATGCTTCTAGGTCTTTGCCCAAACTCACTCCTCTACCAGAAATGGCTTGGTGGCCCCTGCTGTTCTAGCTGGACTATATCTAGTTATGCTTCGGAATTCTATTTTTTTTCAAGGTCTTCCCATCCTCATGCTCCCCACCCCATGAACTACTATTCATCAACAATTCTCCCCTTGCATAGGTCTGTGCTTTACATATGTTTATAATTTTTGCTTCCTATTTGTTTATCTGTTTTCTTTCCTAATACCAACCTCTCTCAATACCAACCAATCTACGTGAGAGAAAAACACCGTCTTTTCATCTTTTTGTCTCAACCCCAGGAAAACTTGGCTCACAGTAGGAAAAATTATTATTCTCTTTCACTCAAAAGATCCTAGGTAATTATATTAACAAGAAAAGGACTTCCAGTCATAGATACAGAAGACAGGCTGGCAGAGCCCAGAGGCAGGAAATCAGTCAATCCTGACTGACTAATGGGGAAGTAAGTCTCAGCATGGTGACTGTAGTTAATAATACTGTATTGGATATTTGAAAGTTGCTAAGAGATTAGATATTAAAAGTGCTCATCACAAGAAAAAAATTATAACTGCATATATGATGAATGTTAATTAGATTTATTGGAGGTGATCACTTCATAACATACACACGTACTGAATCATTATGTTACACATCTGAACAAATACAGTCTTATATGTCAGTTATATCTCTATTAAAAACAGAAAAGGACTTTCAAAGGGGTAATTACAGAAAGGTGTAATAATAACAATAATAACATTCAAGGTTAAATTCAACGTTACATTGAACTAAAGAGCCCCGACCCTCCAGAGCTCTTAGCCTGTGTCATCTGTTTTCTTTCTTCCTTGCCTGTGTTGTATTAAAATGTTAGGAACTAATTAATTCTCTTTGGCCAGTCTGATTCAGCTCTGAGACACAAATAGCCACCCAACTGGTCCTCAGAGTACACAGTTCTCCCTACAGACATTTTTGTTCAAGTGGAGACCTGGGATTTAACACTAGTTTTATCTTTGAGTTTTAAAAATAATGTATTGTATTGCAATGCCCAGGAAACAAGATGAGCTCACATCTTTTAACGATTGCCAGACTACACAGCCCAGTTTCCGGTGCATCACTGAGAGCTCAAAGATGCCGGCAAATGTGTTACAGCAGCGTTTCCCGCAGTGGGTACTTCTGTGAGGTTCCCCTGGGGAGTAGCTGTTTACAGGACCCTCTCTGAGTCTCCCTGTTTCACTTATCAGCCACACAGAGCACAGCCTTCTGGTCTTGCAGGGGCTATAGCTGTCGATGGCGCCACGCTGTGGATACCATTTGAAGTGGTGCTTCAGAATGGCCTCTCCAACCTTCTTTTGCCCACACTGACTGGAACTGTTCCATGTCACTTCAGCTTTCCATTGTGGCTGACATCCACCCACCCTTCTTTTCCAGATCTGCTAATGTGGCTCTAGTGATGTGATTTACCTGGCTGTCTTCCAGGTCCTCATCAGGACAGAATCTGTTTTGCTGTTTTGCATTCTGTAGCCTTCAACTCCGGAGAAGGCGATGGCACCCCCCTCCAGTACTCTTGCCTGGAAAATCCCATGGACGGAGGAGCCTGGTAGGCTGCAGTCCATGGAGTCACCAAGAGTCAGACACGACTGAGCAACTTCACTTTCACTTTTCACTTTCATGCACTGGAGAAGGAAATGGCAACCCACTCCAGTGTTCTTGCCTGGAGAATCCCAAGGACAGGGGAGCCTGGTGGGCTGCTGTCTATGGGGTCGCACAGAGTCAGACACGACTGAAGCGACTTAGCAGCACCAACAGCCTTCAACTCTAGCACCGCTGCTACTGATATGAAAGCTCAGTTACTTCCATAAAAGTTCGAGTTTAATGATCTGTCTAAAAGCACCAAGTGATTCACTAGTGCTTCAACTACTCGAACACAGTTTCCCAAAGTCAGTTCTGCTGTTTTTATCCTCCACTGGAGCTCAATGCTGCTTTGCATCTCTGGACTTCCTGACTTGGCCGTTCATTCAGCCAGGGACAGTGGACCGTTTGTACAGGCACCCAGCGCCATGTGCCTTCCCCTTACTCTTCTCTCTTGGTTCCTGAGACTTTAATCATCTTTCTGAGAGTTCTTATTCTCTCTGCCTCCTTTAGTCACTAACAGATAGGTACTTTCCAATGATCTGCCTTTGGCATTCATCTACCTCTATGATTTCTTATAATATTAGGACTTCCGATACTCTTTATGTAAATCACACTCTAAACTCAATCCCAAGTCTTAATGTCTTTACTGAGCTCCTGCATTTTGCTAAATTCACTTTACTAAGAAATGGTTTATTTACAATAAGGTGCACCCATTGCAAATGTTCATTTTGACAAGTATACGAAATGTAATCAACCTTCCAAACAATGCCTCTAAGTCCCTGTCTAGCAATTCCTGCCCTGGTTCTAGGTGATAATTGATCTGCTTTCTGACACTATAAATTCATTTTGACTATTCAAGAATTTCATAAAAATGGAACAATTCACTGTGTAGTCTCTTGCATCTGGCTTTTTTCACTTAATCCAATGTTTTTGGGATTCATCCATGTTCTTTTATATATCAGTAATCTATTCCTTTTTATTGCTCAGCATTCCATTCTATAGTCGACAGTCTATTGTTGATTAATGAAAATACATGTTGTTTTCAGTTTGGAACTGTTAAGAATAAAGCTGCTGAAAATATTCTTGTGTAAGTCCTTGAGTTGATATATGTTTATGTTACATTTATGTTTTCTCTCAGTGGCTCAGACGGTAAAGAATCTGCCTCTTTACAGGAGACCCAGATTTGATCCTTGGGTTGGGAAAAGCCCCTGGAGAAGGGAATGGTTACCTAATCCACTATTCTTGCTTGGAGAATTCCATGGAAAGAGGAGCACCTTTCCTCTCAAAAAAAGGGGTCTCAAAAAGTTGGATATGGCTGAGCAACTAACACTTTTACTTTTTACTTTCACTATATTTCCTTTTGCGGAGTACCTATGTGAGGAACTGCTGAGTAGTAATGTAATATTTGGTTTTCTTTGTATAAAAAAGATTGTCAAACTTTTCCTAAAAATGACTGTGGTATTTCTATCCAGTGATGTATAGAAGTTCTAGTTGCTCTGTGCCCTTGCTAACACTTGGGCTTTCTAGCCATTTGTTGTACAGGTATTGTGTATGTCATTGTAATTATAATGTGCATTTCCATGGTAACTCAAAACAAATGTAGATCTAAACAAAAAATTAAAAAAAGAAAACTCCCAGAAGAAAACATAGTGGGTAATTCAATGATCTTGATTTTTCCCAGCTTTATGAAAATATAATTGATAAAATAATATTGTATAAGATTAAACTATATAGGAAACAGGGATCAAGACCATCCCCAAGAAAAAGAAATGCAAAAAAGTAAAATGGCTGTCTGGGGAGGCCTTACAAACAGCTGTGAAATGAAGAAAAGCAGAAAACAAAGGAGAAAAAGAAAAATATACCCATTTGAATGCAAAGTTCCAAAGAATAGCAAGGAGAGATAAGAAAGCCTTCCTCAGTGATCAATGCAAAGAAATAGAAAAAACAATAGAATGGGAAAGACTAGAGACCACTTCAATAAAATTAGAGATACCAAGGGAACATTTCATGCAAAGATGGGCACCATAAAGGACAGAAATGGTCTGGACTAACAGAAGCAGAAGATACTAAGAAGAGGTGGCAAGAATACACAGAAGAACTATTAAAAAAAAAAAAAATCTTCATGACCCAGATAATCATGATGGTGTGATCACTCACCTAGAGCCAGACATCCTGGAATGTGAAGTCAAGCGGGCCTAAGGAAGCATCACTATGAACAAAGCTAGAGGAAGTGATGGAATTCCAGCTGAGCTACTTCAAATCCTAAAACATGATGCTGTGAAAGTACTGCACTCAATATGCCAGCAAATTTGGAAAACTCAGCAGTAGCCACAGGACTGGAAAAGGTCAGTTTTCATTCCAATTCCAAAGAAAGGAAATGTCAAAGAATGCTCAAACTACCACACAATTGCACTCATCTCACACACTAGCAAAGTAGTGCTTAAAATTCCCAAAGCCAGGCTTCAACAGTACGTGAACCATGAACTTCCAGATGTTCAAGCTGGTTTTAGAAAAGGCAGAGGAATCAACCAACAACGGATGCCAACATCCGTTGGATCATCAAAAAAGCAAGAGAGTTCCAGAAAAACATCTACTTCTGCTTTATTGACTATGCCAAAGCCTTTGACTGTGTGGATCACAACAAACTGGAAAATTCTTCAAGAGATGGGAATACCAGACCGCCTGACTTGCCTCTTGGGAAACCTGTATGCAGTTCAGGAAGCAACAGTTAGAACTGGACATGGAACAACAGACTGGTTCCAAATAGGAAAAGGAGTATGTCAAGGCTGTATATTGTCACCCTGCTTATTTAACTCATATGCAGAGTACATCATGAGAAACTCTGGGCTGGAAGAAGCACAAGCTGGAATCAAGATTGCCAGGAGAAATATCAATAACTGCAGATATGCAGGTGACAAACCCCTATGGCAGAAAGTGAAGAAGAACTAAAGAGCCTCTTGATGAAAGTGAAAGAGGAGAGTGAAAAAGTTGGCTTAAAGCTCAACATTCAGAAAGCTAAGATCATGGCATCTGGTCCCATCACTTCATGGCAAATAGATGGGGAAACAGTGGCAGACTTTATTTTGGGGTGCTCCAAAATCACTGCAGATGGTGATTGCAGCCATGAAATTACAAGACACTTACTCCTTGGAAGAAAAGTTATGACCAACCTAGACAGCATATTAAAAAGCAGAGACATTACTTTGCCAACAAAGGTCCATCTAGTCAAGGCTATAGTTTCTTCAGTGGTCATGTATGGATGTGAGAGTTGGACTATAAAGAAAGCTGAGCACAAAGAATTGATGCTTTTGAACTGTCATGTTGGAAAAGACTCTTGAGAGTCTCTTGGACTTCAAGGAGATCCAACCAGTCCATCCTAAAGGAAATCAGTCCTGAATATTCATTGGAGGGACTGATGCTTAAACTGAAACTCCAATAGTTTGGCCACCTGATGTGAAGAGCTGACTCACTGGAAAAGACTTTGATCCTGGGAAAGATTGAAGGTGGGAGGAGAAGGGGATGACTGAGGATGAGATGGTTGGATGGCATCACCGACTCAATGGACATGGGTTTGGGTAGACTCTGGGAGTTGGTGATCGACAGGGAGGCCTGGCGTGCTGCGGTCCATGGGGTCGCAAAGAGTCGGACACGAATGAACGGGTGAACTGACTGACTGACTGAAACTATACAGCATGTTGATTTGATACAAAATCACTACCAACTTAGCATTAGCTAGTACTTCAATCCCATCATGTAATCACCATTTCTTATTTGAGCTCAGAACATTCAAGATCTACTCTTAGCAAATTTCAAGGATAAAATACAATATTTTAACCATAATCACCAGGTTGTAGGTTCAATCCTCAGAACTTATTTAACTGGAAGTCTGTACCCTTTGGTCATTGACTCTCCATTTGCCCTGCCCAGCAATGGCAGGCTTTAGAAGACACCAAAAGTTCAACTATAAAAAGCTGATGAATTAAACTCCTTTCAAATCAAATACGTCTGCTCTTGAAAGGCACCATTAAGAAAATAAAAAAGCAAGTCATAGACTGAATGAGTATCTGCAGTATATATATTTGACAAAGATGTTGTTTATGGAATATATTTATTTAAACATGTTTTACAAACCAGTACAAAAATGAGCAAGAGATTTGAACAGATACTTAGTGAAAGAAGATACACATGACCAATAATCTCATATTAGGATTAATTAAGTGATCATTGACATTCAACAGTTTTAGCTATTTGGAAAATGAAAATCAAAACTAAAATGAATTCCATTTTTAAAAAGCTTTTTTTAAGATCTGTTTATCTGAATATGACATTTGCAATTGACAGTATATCCCAAACTAAACTCGCCTTTCCCCTGCTCCAATAAAACACACACACACCACTATCCAAAGCTAAAAACCTTAACATTGTCTTTGAGTCTCCCCATTTTTTGTCTCCATTGTCTAGGTAATTAACAAGTCCAATACTGTCCTCTCTCCTCTCCATTCTCACCACTAATGCTCTATTTGGGTCCTCCATCTGTATTAGAATTACTAGAGCCTCTTAAAGGCTCCCATAATCATCTTTACCCATTGGCCAATCTGTAGTACATAAATCTTACGGATGATTCCTCCTAGAGCACAGCTCTGAACACACCAATCCCTTGCTCAGAAACCTTTAATACTTTCCCGCTGGTTTTTGAACTCTGTTATTGTCATCCAAGACCCTCTGTAGTCTAGCCCCAACCTGCTTTTCCAGCCTCAATTCATCTTCTTTGAATTGCACTGTCCACTGTTCCCCAGAGATATCCCTCCATTTCCTGCCTTTGTACCTCAGTCCATGGGGATCCTACATCTGACATGTCATTACCCTCATCTCTGCATATCCAAACTTCTATATTCTAAATGATTAAGGCTCAATTCAAATGCTAGTAATGCTCCTGCTGAATAACCATATTATTCTTTCAATACACTTATCTTCAACTATGTAGTATTATGCTCATATCTTCCTTACTAGATTTTAAATTCTCAGAAAATAACCTCAGACTTTGATCCATTTTTCCATACTCTAGACTACATACTATGTGCCTAACGAAGGATGGGCAGTAGATAAATATGTATGGCATGGATGAATTGCTTGGCGGTAGAATACCAAATAGAGTAGTCGTCATTCTTATAATCTAGAAGGAGAGATAAGGCATGCACAGAGACAATAGCAATGCAAGGCAGTAGAAATATGAGTAGAAGAGTCATCAAAGATGAGCCTGGAATTGCAATTTGGAATTAGGGTAGAGAGGGCCATCAATATCAGGCTAAAGAGTCTAGACTTCATTAAATTGTTAAAGAGGATCCAGGAACCATTCAAGATATTTAAACATGGAAGTAGCGTAATTATAGCTTTGTTTTAGGAACATTAATCCGGCAGTCATGTGTAGGTAGGAGGGAACACAAGGGGAGAGCCTGGAGACAGAGGGCCAGGCAGGAAGGAGGCAAGGGGAGGAGCAGTAATTGATGAAAGCATACACTGATGTGGAACGAGAGAGGCAGGTGTGATAGATTCAGTGAACATGCACTTGACAGGCACAGCAACCGGATCTGGGGGTGTGCAGGGGAAAATGAACATTAATTCCAGAAGACCTGGGTGATCAGTGCATGGAACAGGGAAAGTAAGGGAAAGCTCAGCATTGGAAACTGAGGTTTGTGGAGTTGACCACATATAAACTTAGGTTGTGAAAGCAGATAATTTTCCTAAGCAAGAATGTGTGGGATCAGAGCATGGGGAAGTCAATGATAAATTCTTAAAATGTAAAAGTCTTGGATGAGCAGTGAAATTGATGAAGGGATAAATGAGCCGTCAGAGAGTAGTGGGTAAAGCAGAAGTGTAGAGTGTCACAGAAGCTAAGTAAAAAGTTTCTGATAAACAGTAACCAGTTTGATTCAGAAGAAATGTACTGAGTGTGCTGATTCAAGTTTGGAAAAATGAAAAGGATGAAAGCATGCGATCTACCATTACCATGCTTTCAATATAGTTGGGGAGGGGAGCAGATACCATCGTCATCATTATTACCAATATTTTTGAGAGATTAGAACAGGACCTCACCTATTTATTAAATTATTATTTGACCAATTATTCCTCATAACAATCTTGTTGCATTTATGATTTTAATTTTATAAAGGGGTAAATAATCTCAAATATATTAAGCAAAACATATTCTGGTACAGGGCATAATAAGTATTAAAGAAAGGTACAAGTGAGCAAAGCACAAAGGAAGGAGAAAGAGTATGGGAGTAACTGATGGAGTTAGTTAAGAAAGAGGTGCCTTTGGAATTATGCCTTGAGAGATAGAAGGATTTGCATAACCAAACAACTGGCCGGAAAGCCACTCCATATTGAATACCATGAGTTGTATGTGCCAACACAGAGCTTATGGTTAACAGTTTTGTTTAGCGTGATTGAGTTGCAGGACAAATTGAAATCATGTTGATGAAATCATATGACTTCATTTTGGAGAATATTTAATGTTTGGCTAAGCAGCTCATACTTTATTCTGCCAACCCTAAGCCTTTAGGTCATTATAAAGAATAGACTATGGGTCCAACTAAAACTTTTTTCTTTCATGACCATCAGAAGAAATAAAGAAACATAGAAGTCTATGCTGAAAAAAGGCCTATGGATTTAGAGCTCTTTGTTGACCTTGGAAAGCCTCATTTCATTAGAGAGCTGGCATCGGACAGCAGCTTGCAGGGTGTGAGGTGAGGAGTTAAGAAGTGAGAAAGTAGAGTGAGAAAGTGAAAGCAGTGTGAACTGTCCTCTCCCATGACAAGCCAAACAGAATGATAGCTCACGCACTTAACAGGATGAAGTGGAATTGGATAAATGTTAAGGTAGAGAGCAGAGTGAGACGAAAGACATAGACTGTCAATACCACAGGCAAAGTGAGCTCTTTCATGGCTAATTCTGAATACCATCACATATCCACACCCCTGATATTCTCACAAATCCCTATTTTGTGTGGGTGGGGGTGGGGGGGCAACGGCAGTAACTTGTGAACCTGGTCCAGTCCACTGAGAGCTTCAACATTAGAAAGTTTAGAAGCTCTTTCTGATACATTCAAATGACTGATTCGCTTTGACTATAAAGTGTTGCTGAGACCACATACCACCATGTTTGTACTATTTTTCCTACTTCCTTGATCAGAGTCTCCCTTTCCCTGTTCTTTCCATAGGCCTCATGCCCTGGCACTTGCCAGCTTTTTCCTTATGTTAGAGCTGTTTCTCTTATGCTTCCATGTTAGTCTAAACAATTTTAGAGGGGAGGTGGAGATGGACATTCTTATATGCATTGCTCCTATAGTGAAAAAGGGAACGTGTGAGTCCAACTCAGTCATGTCCTACTCTTTGCAACTGCATGGACTATAAGGTGCCAAGCTCCTCTATCCATGGAATTCTCCAGGCAAGAATACTGGAGAGGGTAGCCATTCCCTTCTCCAGGGATCTTCCTGACCCAGAAATTGAACCTGAGTTTCCTGCATTGCTGGCAGATTTTTTACCATCTGATCAATCAGGGAAGACCATTACTCCTATAAAGTAGATACTAAATAATTACTTACTGAATTAGTTTTGTAGTCCATGTTTCACTGTTTTAAATATATGGAAAAAGTGGTTTGCAGAGAGAGATTAGTTTCCTACTGCTGCATGAAAGCTTATAACAAACTTAGTAGCTTAAAACAACACACATTTATTATCCCACAGATTATATGGGTCGAGAATCCAGGTACATTTTAACTGAGTCCTCCACTCAGGGTCTCACCAAATGGCAATCTACGTGTCTCCTGAATTCTGGAAGAGGGACTCCGGCCCCTCTTCTGAGCTGCTTCAGATCTTTGGCAGGAATTCAGTTCCTTGCCAGTGGTAGGACCAAGACCCTCAGTCTTAGAGGCACCACTTTCACAAACTGTCGGCGTCTTTGAGGCGAGCAGAAGAATCTCTCTCTCATATCAGGAAGGGCCAAATCTCTCCTAAAGGACTTTCAACTGATGAAGTCAAGCATACCCAGGATAATGTCCCCCTTTTGATTAATTCAAAATCAGCTAACTTGGGACGTCCATTGCATTGGCAAAGTCCCTTCACCCTTGCATATAAAGTAACCTATCACATCACAGTCTTGCTCACAATTAAGAAGGTATTCTGCAGGGTGTGTGCATGTGGGGTATTAACAGTGGTGGGGGATGTCTTGGAAGCTACCGCAGAATTCTGCCACACAGATATGGAAAGGGAACGAGAGCATGTGAGAGAGAGTAAAATAATTTTCCTCAATTAAAAAACAATCGAATTTCTTTTCTCTAGTATCTATTTCTACTGTGTACATTTTTTTATAACATTAAGAAGATTTGAACTGGAAAGCATCATTCATTCTCATCTTGTTCATTTCTTTTTTTGGCTGGGGTGGGGGAACATTCCATTATCGCCACTGATGTAGTGTGTTTTCACAGGATTAGCAGCAGCAGAGCTGAAGTTTCGAGATGTTTCAGTGCACACAGTTTGCTGTCTGAGAAATGTTAAAGAGAGTGAGAAAGCTGAGGCAGTTTTTGCCCTTCAGAACTCTCAGTCTAGCAAATTTTTCAAAGGTTATCTTTTGGCAATGATAATGAGTTCATATCAACCACTTCCATAATGTCTATAAGATGAAGCATAGGGAGATTTAGCAGCCAAGGTCATTCAACTACGAAGCAGCCACTCAGGACGCAAAACTAATCCTGACATGTAACTTGAACCAAATCCAAATCCATCTAGGTTCTTAACTCTTGCAAGATGCTCTTGCCTCCCAAAACGTATTATACAGAGTAAGACCTTATGCTGTGTGTAATAAGTAACTTGTATATAAGGGTGCTCATGTACATCCTGCTATCATATACATCCTCTTATTGCATCATACTCGTGTAGCTATTAAAGTATGCACTCAATATGTCAGCAAATTTGGAAAACCCAGCAGTGGCCACAGGACTAGAAAAAGTCAATCTTCATCCCACTTCCCAAGAAGGGCAGTACTGAAGAATATTCAAACTACCAGAATATCACACTCACTTCCCATGCTAGTAAGATTATGCTTAAAACCCTTCAATCTAGGCTTCAGCAGTAGATTGAGTCAAGAACTTTCAGGTGTAAAGGCTGGGTTTGGAAAGGGCCGAGGAACCAGAGGTCACATTGCTAACATTTGCTGGATCTTAGAGCAAAGGAATTCCAGAAAAATACCTACTTCTGTTTCACTGACTATGCTAAAGGCTTCAGCTGTGTGAATCATAACAAACTGTGGAAAACTCTTAAAGAAATGGGAATACCAGACCTGTCTCCTGAGAAACCTGTATGTGGATCAAGATGCAACAGTTAGATCCTTATATGAAACAACTGACTGGTTTAAAACTGAAAAAGGAATACAACCAGGCTGTATATTGTCACCCTGTTTATCTAACTTATATGCAGAGCATATCATGTGAAATGCCAGGCTGTATGAGTTACAAACTGGAATTAAGATTGCTGGGAGAAATATTAACAACTTCAGATATGCAGATGATACCACTCTAATGGCAGAAAGTAAGCAGGAACTAAAGAACATCTTGTGAGGGTGAAAGAGCTGACTTAAAATTCCACATTCAAAAAATGAAGATCATAGCATCTGGTCCCATCACTTCATGGCAAATAGAAGGGGGAAAGTGGAAACCGTGAGAGGTTTTATTTTCTTGGGCTCCAAAATCACCCACAAAATTAAAAGATGCTTGCTTCTTGGAAGAAGAGCTATAACAAACCTAGACAGTTTATTAAAAAGCAGAGATATCACTTTGCCAACAAAGGTACATATAGTCAAGGCTATGGTCTTTCCAGCAGTCACATATGGATGTGAGATTTGGACCATAAAGAAGGCAGAGCACTGAAGAAATGATGCTTTCAAACTGTGTTGCTGGAAAAGGCTTTCGAGAACCTGTGGACAGCAAGGAGAACAAACCAGTCAACCCTAAAGGAAATCAACCCTGAATATTCATTGGAAGGATTGATGCTGAAGCTGAAGCTCCAATACTTCGGCTACTTGATGGGAAGAACCAACTTATTGGAAAAGACCCTGATGCTGGGAAAGATTGAGAGCAGAAGGAGAAGAAAGCAACAGAGGATAGGATAGTTGGATGGCATCGCCCATTCAGTGGACATGAACTTGGGCAAACTCTGACAGATGGTGAGGGACAAGGAGGCCTGGCGAGCTGCAGTCCATGGAGTTACAAAGAGTTGGACACATCTTGGCAACTGAACAACAACAGCAACACACCTCCTTCTCAAATTCAAATCCATGTGGAATTAGTATCTAATTCCAGTGTGTCAGCATGGGGAGGTGGGCCTTTGGGAGGAAGTTCAGTCATGAAGGTGGAGCTTTCATGAATGAGACTGTGCAGTGCTTAGTCGCTCAGTCGTGTCCGACTCTTTCAACCCCATGGACAGCAGCCCGCCAGGCTCCTCTGTCCATGGAGATGCTCCAGGCAAGAAAACTAGAGTAGGTTGCCATGCCCTCCTCCAGGAGATCTTCCCAACCCAGGAATCAAACCCAGGTCTCCCACATTGCAGGCAGAGTCTTTCCTGACTAAGCCTTGCTGCTGCTGCTGCTGCTGCATTGCTTCAGTCATGTTCAACTCTGTGCGACCCCATAGACAGCAGCCCACCAGGCTCCCCCGTCCCTGGGATTCTCCAGGCAAGAACATTGGAGTGGGTTGCCCTTTCCTTCTCCAAAGCATGAAAGTGAAAAGTGAAAGTGAAGTCGCTCAATCGTGTCCGACTCTAGTGACCCCATGGACTGCAGCCCACCAGGCTCTTCCATCCATGGGATTTTCCAGGCAAGAGCACTGGAGTGGGGTGCCATTGCCTTCTTAGTACCCTTATAAAAGAGATCCCGGAGATCTCCCTTGTTCATTCTGCCATGAGGGAATACAGTGAAAAGATAGCTGTTTGTAAGCCAGAATTGGGCTCTAACCACACACAGAATCTGCTGGTCCCTTGATCTTGCTTCCAGAACTGTGACAAATTTCTGTGGTTTATAAGTGACCTAGTCTATGATAGTTATGTTATAGCAACCTGAATGGACTAATACAGGCTATTTGCCACTCTCCCCCTTAACTTGTCCCCCAAATTTGAAGACAATCATTTTCCTACTTCTTCATTTTTCATGACTTTTTTTTCTTTAAAGTGTGTTAAATAGAATTTGAGAAACTGCTCAGGTACAGCCACATGCTTTCTCACATTTCAGTATCAAGCACAATGTCAGGTGGAGGGTTTTTTTCCCCTAAACTGGTGCAATTATTCTGGTAAATTAAGAAATGTGTTAAACCCTTCTTGTGTCTCTATTTATTAAAAATATTCTAAAACAAAATCAGTGCAACAAGAGTGCATTGGAGGCCCCTACTCAGGAGCAGGGATTGCTGAAGTTGGAGAGGCAAGGCAGAAAATCTCATCCCTTTTCCCCATTTCCAAACTCAGCGGTCATGAAGATTTGTCAGCAAGAGGTCTCTAAAGTTAAGCCCATCCCAGAGTGGCATGTGTCATTGCTGCTAATGATCGGCTTTACTTGAAGTATTAATTATCAGAAGTCTACTCTCTACAAGTACTAAGTATCCTTACCTCAAGAAGGGAAAGCAAAGTTAATGGGGCCAACAAGGAGTAGGAGGAAAGGCAACCTTACATACAGATTTAGTTAGCTGTGGAAAGGAAGGGGGGAGGAGAAAATGGAGGTGAGAGGTAAAATTGCACCTAATAAAGCTTAAGGATCTAGTATAGGTTTTATGATGTAGAATCATGGTACTATACACTCTTATCACAAAGAAAAAAGAACTAGTTATCCGTTTTACCCAGTTTCATAGTGGACTCTTATCCCACATTCTCAAATGTGTTAGAACAATTGATCGATTCATTTTCAACACCATTCACTGCAGTTTGAAGTACTGCAGTAGAGGCTACCTTCAAGTACTGTGAATTACCAGTGTTCTCTGTTCGTTCCCAAGCCTAAAATTAAGGTGCGTTTGTTAATATCGCCATCACTATCATTGGCTTTACATATCGTTGCACCCTTATTAGCATTATAATTTGCTTGTGTTTGTTCTGTTTGGTAACCTTGATCCTCAGGAACCTTCCACCTGATTTTCTTTTTT
>SJXQ01011731.1:0-40808 GCA_006408695.1 Aepyceros melampus
GTGATGCCATCCAGCCATCTCATCCTCGGTCGTCCCTTTCTCCTCCTGCCCCCAATCCCTCCCAGCATCAGGGTCTTTTCCAATGAGTCAACTCTTCGCATAAGGTGCCCAAAGTACTGGAGCTTCAGTTTTAGCATCATTCCTTCCAAAGAAATCCCAGGGTTGATCTCCTTCAGAATGGACTGGTTGGATCTCCTTGCAGTCCAAGGGACTCTCAAGAGTCTTCTCCAACACCACAGTTCAAAAGCATCAATTCTTCTGCGCTCAGCCTTCTTCACAGTCCAACTCTCACATCCATACATGACCACAGGAAAAACCATAGCCTTGACTAGACGGACCTTAGTCGGCAAAGTAATGTCTCTGCTTTTGAATATGCTATCTAGGTTGGTCATAACTTTTCTTCCAAGGAGTAAGCGCCTTTTAATTTCATGGCTGCAGTCACCATCTGCAGTGATTTTGGAGCCCAAAAAAACAAAGTCTGACACTGTTTCTACTGTTTCCCCATCTATTTCCCATGAAGTGATGGGGCCAGATGCCATGATTGGATATAATTAACTAACCAATTAATTGGATATAATTGACTTCTAAGGTCTACTTCATCTGACAACAGTAGAATACACATTCTTCTCAAGCTCACAAGAAACATTCACCAAGATAAGCCACATTCTGGGGCATAACACACACTTCAACAAATTTAAAAGAATAAAAACGATATAAAGTCTTTTCTCATAAGGGAATTAAATTAGAAATCAGTGACAGACAGGCAATAGAAAGATTCCCAATCACATGGAGATTATGCAGCCCATGTCTAAATAGCACGTGGGTCAGAGAAGAGATCTCCCCAGAAGTTAAAATATATTTTGCAGTAAATAAAAATGAAAACAAACTTTATCCAAATGTATGAGGTTGTACAAATGTACAAATATAAGCAGTATTTAGAGGGAAATTTATAATAAAATAAGTGTTCACCTTGGGAAGCTAGAAAAAGAAGAGCAATCAAATGCCAACAAGGGGAAGAAAAGAAATAATAAGAATTACAGCAGAAATCAATGAAATTTTAACAAAATCAATAGAGGAAAACCGATAAAGCCAAAACCAATGCATGTGTGGGAACAGGGGAGGAGATGGGAAGTCTTTGTAATTTCTGCTCAATTTTATTGTAAACCTAAAATTGCTCAAACAAAAAAATATGTCTTCCTAAAATAGTAGTAGTGTTGTTGTTGAGTCACTAAGTCGAGTTCAACTCTTTGCGACCCCATGGACTGCAAAATGCCAGACTCCTCTATAGGCCAGTATGTCCTGGAATTTGCTCGAATTCATATCCATTGAGTTGGTGACACTATCTAACCATCTCATGCTCTGCCGCCCCCTCCTCCTTTTGTTTTCAATCTTTCCCAGCATCCTGTCTTTTCCAGTGAGTTGTCTCTTTACAACAGGTGGCCAAAGTATTGGAGCTTCAGCATCAGTCCTTCGATGAATATTCAAGGTTGATTTCCTTTAGGATTGACTGGTTTGATCTCCTTGCTGTCCAAGGGAGTCTCAAGAGTCTTCTCCAGCATAATAATTTGAAAGCAAAAAAAAATAGTGTAGTCTTAAATACATCAAACTTTAAAAATATGTTTTGGGAATAATATTTAATAATAATAATATTAATAATATTTTCCAAAGTAATATTTGCTTGTAAACTGGCATTTATACATACACAAATCTTAATTTTTAGGATGTGCCTATGTGAGAGTTGGACTGTGACTGAGCGATTGAAATAACTAATTATCAATAAAAATCTCATAATTTCTCTTGCTTTGAAATTGGAATATTAAGGGATTTTGTTAAGAAAAGTCTTTTTCTCTACAATGCATTTTGTTATTTTTCTTCTTAAAGATGTAGGTTCCTTAGAAAATAGGTTTTCCAGAATATTTAGTACATAAATTAAAAAACTACCTTTTAAATTGCTTACAATTATACATACTATTACATATTTGGTATAATTGAAGAAGATACCCACTGTTTTTGTGTCTTGACTTCCATCTGTAAAATCTGGGTCATTTACAGATCATAAAAATACATTTTTTGCCTTATTCTTAGTTTTTTTCCAAATATTAAATGGGTCAAACAAGCTTTTTAAAATCAACTTATTATAAATATATTAATTACATTATAACGTTATTAATATAAACATTCAGTTCAGTTCAGTTCATTCACTCAGTCATGTCCGACTCTTTGCGACCTCATGAATCACAGTATGCCAGGCCTCCCTGTCCATCACAAACTCCCAGAGTTCACTCAAACTCATGTTCATTAAGTTGGTGATGCCATCCAGCCATCTCATCCTCTGTCATCACCTTCTCCTCCTGCCCCAATCCCTCCCAGCATCAGAATCTTTTCCAATGAGTCAACTCTTCGCATGAGGTGGCCAAAGTACTGGAGTTTCAGCTTTAGCATCATTCCTTCCAAAGAAATCCCAAGGCTGATCTCCTTCAGAATGGACTGGTTGGATCTCCTTGCAGTCCAAGGGACTCTCAAGAGTCTTCTCCAACACCCCAGTTCAAAAGCATCAATTCTTCAGCACTCAGCCTTCTTCACAGTCCAACTCTGACATCCATACATGACTACTGGAAAAACCATAGCCTTGAGTAGACGGACATTAGTTGGCAAAGTAATGTCTCTGCTTTTGAATATGCTGTCTAGGTTGCTCATAACTTTCCTTCCAAGGAGTAAGTGTCTTTTAATTTCATGGCTGCAGTCACCATCTGCAGTGATTTTGGATATATATACATATATATATGCTACTTTCTCCATTTGTCTCACTCTCTTATTTCCCCACTGTATCTACAAGTCTGTTCTCTACATTTTAGAGTCTCCATTCCTTCCCTGCAAATAGGTTCATGAATACCATCTGTCTAGACTCTATTATTGTGTTAATATACAATATTTTCTTCTCTTTCTAACTTGCTTCATTCTGAATAACAAGCTCCAAGTCCATCTACATCACTAGAACTGATTCAGATGCATTCCTTTCTATAGATGAATAATATTCCTTTGTCTATATGTACCACGATTTCTTCACCCACTCATCTGTCAGTGGCCATCTAGGTTGCTTCCATGTCCTGCCTATTGTAAATGGCACTCCAGCGAACATTGGGGTACATGTGTCTTTTAGAATTGTGGCTTTCTCAGGGTATAGCCTCAGTAGTGGGATTGCTTGGTCATTCAGTAGATTTATTCCTAGCTTTTTAAGGAATCTCCATACCATTCTCCACAAGTTGTATCAGTTTATATTCCCACCAGTAGTGTGAGAGGGTTCCCTTTTTTCCACATTCTCCCTGCATTTATTGTTTGTAGGTTTCCATTTCCTCTAGGTTTTCCATTTTATTGGCATATAGATGCTCATAAGTCTCTTATGTTCCTTTGTATTTTTGCATTATCTGCTGTAATTTCTTTTTTATTTCTAATTTTATTGATTTGAGTCTTCCCTCTTTTTTACTTGATGAGTCTGGCTAATGGTTTGTCAATTTTGTTTATCTTCTCAAGGAATCAGGTTTTAGTTTTATTGGTCTCTGCTATTGTTTTCTTTTTCATTTATTTTAGTTCTGATCTTTATGATTTCCTTCCTTCTACTAACTTTGGGTTTTTTTTTTATTATTCTTTCTTTTCTAGTTACTTTAGGTGTAAGGTTAAGTTGTTAATTTGATGTTTTTCTCAGTTCTTGAGGAAGGATTTTATTGCTATAAAGTTCCCTCTAAGAACTCTTCTGCTACATCCCATAGGTTTTGGGTCAGTGTGTTTTCATTGTCATTTGTTTCTAGGTATTTTTTATTTCCTTTTTGATTTTTCAGTGATGTCCTGGTTATTCTGTATTCTTTACCCTCCATGTGTTTATGTTTTTATAGTTTTTTTCCCCAGTAATTAAAGCCTAATTGCATAGCATTGTAATCAGAAAGATGCTTCATACAATTTCAATTTTCTTAAATTTAACAAGACTTGATTTGTGACCCAATATATATATGATCCATCCTGGAGAATGTTCCATGAGCAATTGAGAAAAACGTGTATTCTGCTGCTTTTAGTTGGAATGTCCTCTAGATATCAGTTAGGTCCCTCTGATCTAATGTGTCATTTAAGGCTTGTGTTTCCTTATTAACTTTCTATCTTGATGGTCTCTCCATTGGTGTAAGCAGGATGTTAAAGTCCCCTACTCTTACTGTGTTACTGTTGATTTCCCCTTTCATAGTTACTAGCATTTGCCTTGTATATTGAGGTGCTTCTATGTTGGGTGCATACATATTCATAATTGTTATATCTTCTTGAATTGATCCCTTAATCATTATGCAATGTCCTTCCTGGTCTCTTATACTATTCTTTAAAGTCTATTTTGTCTGATATGAGAATTGCTACTCAGGCTTTCTTCTGATTTCCATTTGCATGGAATATCTTTTTCTAAATCATCAGTTTCATTCTGTATATGTCCCTAAGTCTGAAGTAGGTCTCTTGTAGACAGCATGTATATGGGGCTTGTTTTTGTATCCATTCAGCCAGAATGTGTCTTTTTATTGGAATATTTAACCCATTTACATTTAAAGTAAGCACAAGCTGGAATCAAGATTGCTGGAAGAATTATCAATAACCTCAGCTATGCAGATGACACCACCCTTATGGCAGAAAGTGAAGAAGAACTAAGAAGCCTCTTAACGAAAGTGAAAGAGGAGAGTGAAAAAGTTGGCTTAAAGCTCAACATTCAGAAAACTAAGATCATGGTATCTGGTCCCATCACTTCATGGCAAATAAATGGGGAAACAGCAGCTGACTGTTTTTCTGGGCTCCAAAATTACTGCAGATGTTGACTGCAGCCATGAAATTTAAAGACGCTTACTCCTTGGAAGGAAAGTTATGACCAACCTAGACAGCATATTAAAAAGCAGAGACATTACTTTGGTAACAAAGGTCTGTCTACTCAAGGCTTGGTTTTTCCAGTGGTCATGTATGGATGTGAGAGTTGGACTATAAAGAAAGCTGAGTGCAGAAGGATTGATGCTTTTGAACTGTGGTGTTGGAGAAGACTCTTGAGAGTCCCTTGGACTGCAAGGAGATCCAACCGTCCATGCTAAAGGAGATCAGTTATGGATGTTCATTGGAAGGACTGAGGTTGAAGCTGAAACTCCAATACTCTGGCCACCTGATGCGAAGAGCTGACTCATTTGAAAAGACCCTGATGCTGGGAAAGATTGAAGGCAGGAGGAGAAGGGGCCAACAGAGGATGAGATGGTTGGATGACATCACTGATAGATATAAGTTTGGGTGGACTCTGGGAGTTGGTGATGGACAGAGAGGCCTGGCATGCTGCAGTTCATGGAGTCACAAAGAGTCAGACGCGACTGAACTGAACTGGAAGTAACTATTGATATGTATGTTTCTATTAGCATTTTCTTAATTGTTTTGGGTCTTTTCCTCCTCTTATGTTTCCTGCCTAGAAAAGTCACTTGAGCATTTGTTGTAAAGCTGGCTTTGTGTTGCTGAATTCTCATAACTTTTGTTGTCTATAATGCTTTTCATTTCTTCATTGATTTTGAATGAGATCCTTACTGGATAGAGTAATCTTGGTTGTATTTTTTCCCTTTCATTACTTTAAATATACCCTGCCACTCCCTTCAACCTGCAGAATTTCTGCTGAAAGATTAGCTGTTAATCTCATATGTATTCCTTTGTGTGTTACTTGTTGTTTTTCCCTTGATGCTTTTCATATTTCTTACTTGTGTTTAATTTTTGTTATTTTGATTATTATGTGTCTCAGTATGTTTTTCCTTGGGTTTATCCTGTATAGGATAGACCTGTATAGACTTCATTATTTCCTTTCTAATGTTAGGAAAAATTTTGACTACAATTTCTTCAATTATTTTCTCCAGACCCTTTTTCTTTTTTTTTCTTTGGGGACCCCTCAAAATAAAATATGCACTTAATATTGTCCCAGAAGTCTCCAAGATTGTCTCAATTCTTTTCATTCTTTTTTCTTTATTCTGCTCTTCAGCAGTTATTTCCACCATTCTAAATTCCATCTCACTTATCCATTCTTTTGCCTCAGTTATCCTCCTATTGATTCCTTCTAGAGTAATTTTAATTTCCATAATTGTATTGGTTCTCACTGTTTCTTATTTCTTCTAAGTCTTTGTTAAATGTAGCAAATGATTCTTGCATTTTCTTCCTTCTATTTTCAATATTTGGGGTCATCTTTACTATCATTTCTCTGAATTCTTTTTCAAGTAATTTGCCTATTTCCTCTTCATTTATATGGTCTTGTGGATTTTTATCTTGTTCCTTTCTCTACACAATATTTCTCTGTCTTTTCCTTATATCTAACTCACTGGATGAATCACAAGTTGGAATCAAGATTGCCAGGAGAAATAAAAATAACCTCAGACATGCAGATGACACCACCCTTATGGCAGAAAGCAAAGAGGAACTAAAGAGCCTCTTGATGAAGGTGAAAGAGGAGAGTGAAAAAGCTGGCTTAATACTCAACATTCAAAAAGCTAAGATCATGGCATCCAATCCCATCACTTCATGGCGAATAGGTGGGGAAACAATGAAAATAGTGACAGACTTTATTTTCTTGGGCTCTAAAATCCCTGAAGATGGTGACTGCAGCCATGAAATTAAAAGACACTTGCTCCTTGCAAGAA
The DNA here is from genome assembly GCA_006408695.1 of Aepyceros melampus. Taxonomy (NCBI): domain Eukaryota; kingdom Metazoa; phylum Chordata; class Mammalia; order Artiodactyla; family Bovidae; genus Aepyceros; species Aepyceros melampus. Next base: position 6,675 of record SJXQ01011731.1, read on the forward strand.
AAGCTATGACAAACCTGGACAGTGTATTAAAAAGAAGAGACACATTAATTTGCCAACAAAGGTCCAAATAGTGAAAGCTATGGTTTTTCCAGTAGTCATGCACGGAAGTGAGAGTTGGACTATAAAGACAGCTGAGCACCAAAGAATTGATGCTTTTGAAGTGTGGTGTTGGAAAAGACTATTGAGAGCCCCTTGGACAACAAGGAGATGAAACCAGTCAATCTTAAAGGAAATTAGTTCTGAATATTCATTGGAAGGACTGATGCTGAAGCTTCAATACTTTGGCCACCTGATGCAAAGAGCTGAGTCACTGGAAAAGACCCTGATGGGGGAAAGATTGAGGGCAGGAGGAGAAGGAGGCAAGAATGATATAATTGCATGACATCATCGACTCAATGGAAATAAGTTTGAGCAAACTCTGGTAGATAGTGAAGGACAGGGAAGTTTGACATGCTGCAGTCTATGGGGTCACAAATAGTTGGATACAGCTGAGCAGTTAAACAACAAGTGCATTAGACGTCTTCTTTACCTAGTCTATAGGGTCATAGTTCTTCCTTTTGGTCTCTGCCCCTGGTGGGTGAGGTTGGTCAAATGACTCTTGTAGACTTTGTGTTGAGAGGGACTTCTCCCTTGTTCTGGTGGGAGGAGGTGAGTTTTTTCTCTCTGATGGGAAGTGCTGTGTGAGGTAGTGTGTGTTGGGATGCCTGGGCAGCCCGATGGCTGATGCTTGGGTTTTCATTTCTATCTTGCTTGTTGTTTTTGGTGAATTGTCAAGCTCTGGGTGTGGCAGGCATTTGGGTGCTGCCGGGTCTTGGATTTGGGTGGAGGTCTTCATGGGAGTTCTCTCTGGTTAATACTCCCTGGGGTCTAGAGTTCTCTTGCAGTCCAGCATCCTAGACTTGACACTCCAACCCCAGAGGTTCAGTCCCAACTTCTGGTCAGAGAACCAAAACCCCACAAGCCATTTCTCATGGGATAAGGGAGATTTTAAAAAAATAGAAAACAAGAAACAAAAAAATTTTAACAGAAAAATGGTAAAAGCAGACAGATGAACAAAAACAAAGGAACGTTCACATACACAAACACACACATACACTCTTACAAAAGAAACTGTAAGAGATCTAAAAAACAAAGAACAAGAGAGTGACCTGGTAAGCAAAAGAAGCAAAAAGTGAAATCAAGCAATTAAAAGCACAACTAACTATAACATAGAACAGAAAACAAAACCAAAGCAGAGTGCCAACTGAGGAATATAGCAGAGAGAACAAAACAAACAAGAATGTTGAAGAAAATATAAAAGCAAAGTTAAATAGAAGTATATAGAAAAATGCATGCAGAGAAATATTAAAGAAAAACTAGAGCAAAAACAACCATAAGAAACAAACAGCAAAGCCACACCACAGAACAGCAGAAGGCCAAAGTAGAAGCAGAACTATGTAAAAGAAATAAAAAGTATGATTTTTAAAATCCCAAAACCTTAATAGAAATTAGAAGATGAACAACAACAGAGAAGAGGGGGTGGGGGGGAAACCCAGAACCAATATGAGAATGAATCAAAACATAAAAATAATAAATGTTTTCCTAGTGTCTTAGCTGTCAGCGTCCTTGCCTCTTCTGTGAGCCCCTGTCCACCTCTGCCTCCCTAGAAGGCCCTTCGATTCTGGGGAGGTCTAATCTGTGGACCTGCTGTAGGACAGCTCGTATTCTAATCTGGCCATACACCCCCATGGGCATGTCTTCTATGTCGACAGCTGCCAGAGCCAGAGTGTTTTCTTCGTGGGAACACTCACTGTCCTTTTATATATTCCATACATACAGAAGCTGTCTAGTTGACTTTGTAGGTTTAATCTGTAGCTTGTGCAGCTGAGGGAAAGGGTTTTGATTGTATACCTGGAGCTCAACTGTGGTTTTCTCTCCTTCTTGGCATGGGGGCCATCCACAGGAGTCTGCTCCCAAGGCTGCCCTGGAGGACTTGTGTCCTCCGTCAGGCAGTCTCCCTGTAGTCAACAGTAGTCTTGCCACAAGATTGCTCTCAAATCCTCACGCCCCAGTTCCTAGCCACCGTGCACATCAGTGGAAACATGTTCTTGTCTGGGGTACATAGGGCCATGGCCTGGATTTCTGTATGGTTCTCACTCTATTCATACTGTCACAGATGAGCTACTTAACCCTCCAACAGCCTCAAATTCTTCCCCTCTGTCCTAACCAATTTCCCTGGGTGCAGAAATCTCTTCCCTGCTTCAGCTTCCTCACCCCCAAATGCAGGTCCGGTCCCACTAGCTCTCCTCCCCCTTTTCCCTCCTTTCTTTTGTCCTGCCAAGTTATGCATGGATCCAGATAATCCTTTCCAGTGGTCAGGGACTCCTGCCAGTGTTCAGCTGCTGTGCTGTGACAGCTGTTGCATATATATATGTATCCTTGATGCATTTGTGGGGAGAGATGTATTCCGTGTGCAACTATTCCTCTGGCTTCTCGGCCCCCTCTGATGTTTTTAATTCTTGATCATTATTTATTTAATTTTTGATCATTGCCAGAAGTTGGTAAATATAAATGAGTTTTTGCCTTTATTGACCTTTTCAAGTTTCTTTTCTATTAATTAAATTCTACCCATATAAATAATCTTGGATTTCCTTCTGCTTTCTTTGAGTTTACTCTGTTACATAGTTCATTAATTTATTTTCAATTTTTTTTTCTTTTCTAATTTTTGTATTTTGGATCATGATAACCTCCAAGTATATCCTTGACTGCATTTCACAAGTTTCACTAAGTTATATTCAATTATATCTCCTAATTTTCAATGTTAACTTTTGGACCTGTGAGTTATTTAGAAATGTGAGTTTTTGCATTTTAAATATGTTTTAAATTTAGGTATTCATTTCTAATTTAATTATCTGTAATTAAGTTAATTGCTAAATCTATTCAAGTTCTTGTTCTTCCATCATATGGTATCAATATTTGAAAAGAATATGAGTTGTTCAGTTGTTGGGGGAACAGAGATATATGCATGTTCCCTAGATAAAGCTTGTTTATTGTATTATTCAAGTCTTTTGTATATTATTGTTTTCTTTTTACCACTAATCTATTAATTATAAAACATATTATGTGTTCTCCTTATGATGGAGTCTTTGTCAATTTCTCCTTGAGGTTATGACAATTTTTGCTCTATTAACCTGATTAATTGAACTTTTACAATTTTATGATATTTACATGATGATTTGTCCAGTAATGTCTTTTGACACATTAATAGCAGGAAGCCAACTGTTTACACAGAATTATAATTCTTTATATATATAAATATTAGCTTAAATTGATTTAGGAATAAAGAGTTGTTATTTGGGGGCAATTTGCTAGAAATTTAAAGGCTTTGAGTTCTACTCTCTTTTATCAGTAAAATCTTTTGTAAAAGTTTGCCTAATGTTATTAGAAATGGTAACTAGTCTAAGTCCAAAAGAGAAAAACAGAGAACCCTCTATTAAAAATTGATAAATGGGATTCCAGAATTTTCAGATCAGATAATTCAGACTAAACAGCCTGCTAAAAACAACTAAAAAGACTGAGTAAGGAAAGCACATTCTTCAAAGCATTGAACAGTTGTTTAGAAATTAAATAGGATATTTAGAAATTCTTAGCCAATATCAGAGAGGACTAGAATTCAGAGAGGTGAACCCTGGCCACTAGAAAACTTAAACAATACTATCAACCAACTTGACCTGACATCTACAGAACGCTCTACCCAATAAAAGCAGAAAATATTATTTTCAAGCATTCATGGACTATGGGTAAACAATATGCAAGGCCATAAAAATTCTCAATACGTTTAAGAGGATCAAAATAATACAAAATGTGTTTTCTTTAACCAAAATAAAATTAAATTAGAAATCAATAGAAATTAAAAACTGAGAGGTATTCAAATATTTAGAAAATTTTAAAAGCACTATTAAATAAATCATAGACCAAAGAAATCACAAGTGAACTTTCCACATGCTGTGGAGCAACTGAGTCCATGTGCCACAACCCCCAAGCCTGCATGCGGTGACTACTGAAGCCCATCTGCCTAGAACCTGTTCTCTACAACAAGAGAAGCCACCACAAGGAGAAGCCCAGGCGAGTGACAGTTGGATAGCCATAAGAAAAAGATGAGTGTAGATCCTAATGGCACACCACATTTGAATAGTAAATCAAAATGGATCATGGGCCTAAGTGAAAGTGATAGCTGCTGAGTCAGGTCTGACTCTTTGCAACTCCACAGACTGTAGCTTGCCAGGCTTGTCTGTCCATGGGATTCTCCAGGTAAGAAAACTAGAGTGGATAATAGCCATTCCCTTCTGCAGGGGATCTTCCTGACCCAGGGACTGAACCCAGGTCTCCTGCATTGCAGGCAGATTCTTTACCATCTGAGCCACCAGGGAAGCCCCCATAGTCCTAAATGTAAGAGCTAAAACCATTCAATTTTTAGGGGAAAAAAGTAAGAGGAAATTTTCATGACCTGAAGCAATTTACTGGAGAAAGAATAATCTTTTCAAAAAGCAGTGCTGCAACATTTGGATATCCTCTCACCATCTGCTTTCAGTTTTTAGGGATGAATGGTGAAAAAGTCCCCAGGGAGCAAATCTGAAAACCAGCGCCTCCAGAACACAGACTACCAGGGGGCGAGACAACATTAGACACTGTCCCCAGTGGATTGATAGATGAAGCATAAAACAAGACCAGATGCTGTGGTTTCCAGGATGCACTTGGCTTTATACATCCTTTATAACCTGGAGAATTTTCTGCTGAAGTGAATTCAGGAATAAGAGACTCTACACTTGCTCTGCATAGTCCAATTTATTGTTAATTTTGTTGTCTATTGACATACTGTTGAGATATGTTAATCTGGAACACATCTCTCTCGCAGAAGTAACAAACCAACATTCACAGATGATGGAGTAGAAGGACGTGTGCTCATCTTCTGCTAGAACTCCAAAATTACAACTCGCTGCTGAACAACCGTTGACAGGAGAATGTTGGATCCCACCGAAAAAAAGATACCCCACATCCCAAGGCAAAGGAGAAGCCCCACCAAGATGGTAAGGGGCAAAATTGCATTTAGAATTAAACCCCATACCCACCAGAGATGCTCGGAGGGCCCAAACAAACCTTGTGCGTATCAGGACCCAGAGACCCCACAGAGACTGAGCCAGAACTGTGTTTGAGTGTCTCCTGTGGAGGTACGGGTCAGCAGAGGACTGCTGCAGGGGCAGGGGCTCTGGGTGCAGTAGACCAGGGTATGGCATAAGCCCTCTTGGAGGAGGTTGCCATTAACCCCACCATAGAGCCACCAGAACTTTCACAGGACGCAGGAAACAGACTCTTGGCGAGCATAAACAGAACCTTGTGTGCACCCTGACCCAGGAGAAAGGAGCAGTGACCCCACAAGAGACTGACCCAGAATTCACCGTGAGTGTTCAGAAGTCTCCAGTGAAGGCATGGGTCAGCAGTGGCCCGCTGCAGGGTTGGAGTACTGAGTGCAACAGTGTGTGCCTGGAACCTTTTGAAGGAAGTCACCATTATCTTCATTACTTCCACCATAGTTTGGCCTCAGGTCAAAAAACAGGGAGGGAACACGGCCCTGCCCTCAACAGAAAATTGGATTAAAGACTTACTGAGCAAGGAACTATTAAGTCACTAAAGACTTACTGAAACTTACCGGGCAGAAGATATTGAGAAGAGGTGCCAAGAATACACAGAACTGTACAAAAAAGATCTTCATGACACAGATAATAACAATGGTGTGATCACTCACCTAAAGCCAGACATCCTGGAATGTGAAGTCAAGTGGGCCTTACAAAGCATCGCTACAAACAAAGTTAGTGGAGGTGATGGAATTCCAGTTGAGCTATTTCAAATCCTAAAAGATGATGTTGTGAAAGTGCTGCACTCAGTATGCCAGCAAATTTGGAAAACAGCAGTGGCCACAGGACCAGAAAAGGTCACTTTTCATTCCAATCCCAAAGAAAGGCAATGCCAAAGAATGCTCCAAATACCACACAATTGCACTCATCTCACACGCTAGTAAAGTAATGCTCAAAATTCTCCAAGCCAGGCTCCAGCAATACGTGAACCATGAAGTTCCAGATATTCAAGCTGGTTTTAGAAAAGGCAGAGGAACCAGAGATCAAATTGCCAACATCCTCTGGATCATGGAAAAAGCAAGAGAGTTCCAGAAAAACATCTATTTCTGCTTTATTGATTATGCCAAAGCCTTTGACTGTGTGGATCACAACAAACTGGAAAATTCTGAAAGAGATGGGAATACCAGACCACCTGACTTGCCTCTTGAGAAACCTATATGCTGGTCAGGAAGCAACAATTAGAACTGGACATGGAGCAACAGACTGATTCCAAATAGGAAAAGGAGTATGTCAAGGCTGTATGTCACCCTACTTATTTAACTTATGTGCAGAGTACATCAAGAGAAACACTGGACTGGAAGAAACACAAGCTGGAATCAAGATTTCCAGGAGAAATATCAATAACCTCAGATATGCAGATGACACCACCCTTATGGCAGAAAGTGAAGAGGAACTAAAAAGGCTCTTGATGAAAGTGAAAGAGGAGAGTGGGAAAAGTTGGCTTAAAGCTCAACATTCAGAAAACAAAGATCATGGCGTCTGGTCCCATCACTTCATGGGAAATAGATGGGGAAACAGTGGAAACAGTGTCAGACTTTCTTTTTCTGGGCTCCAAAATCACTGCAGATGGTGACTGCAGCCATGAAATTAAAAGACGCTTAGGCTATGGTTTTTCCAGTGGTCATGTATGGATGTGAGGGTTGGACTGTGAAGAAAGCTGAGCGCCAAAGAATTGATGCTTTTGAACTGTGGTGTTGGAGAAGATTCTTGAGCATCCCTTGGACTGCAAGGAGATCCAGCTGGTCCATTCTGAAGGAGATCAACCCTGGGATTTCTTTGGAGGGAATGATGCTGAAGCTGAAACTCCAGTACTTTGGCCACCTCATGCAAAGAGTTGACTCATTGGAAAAGACTGTGATGCTGGGAGGGATTGGGGGCAGGAGGAGAAGGGGACGACAGAGGATGAGATGGCTGGATGGCATCACTGACTGGATGGACATGAGTCTGAGTGAACTCCAGGAGCTGGTGATGGACAGGGAGGCCTGGCATGCTGCGATTCATGGGGTCACACAGAGTCGGACACGACTGAGCGACTGAACTGAACTGAACTCCTTGGAAGGAAAGTTATGCCCAATCTAGATAGCATATTCAAAAGCAGAGACATTACTTTGCCAGCAAAAGTCCATCTAGTCAAGGCTATGGCTTTTCCAATGGTCACGTATGGATGTGAGAGTTGGACTGTGAAGAAAGCTAAATGCCGAAGAATTGATGCTTTTGAACTCTGGTTTTGCAGAAGACTCTTGAGAGTCTCTTGGACTGCAAAGAGATCCAACCAGTCCATTCTAAGGAGATCAGTCCTGGGTGTTCACTGGAAGGACTGATGCTAAAGCTGAAACTCCAATACTTTGCCCACCTCATGCGGAAGAGTTGACTCATTGGAAAAGACCCTGATGCTGGAAGGGATTGGGGGCAGGAGGAGAAGGGGATGACAGAGGATGCGATGGCTGGACGGCATCACCAACTCAATGGACGTGAGTTTGAGTGAACTCCGGGAGTTGGTGATGGACAGGGAGGCCTGGCGTGCTGCAGTTCATTGGGTCGCAAAGTCGGACATGACTGAGTGACTGAACTGAACTGAACTGAGCATGGAACTGCCCATCAGAACTAGACCCAATTTCCCTCTCAGTCAGTCTCTCCCATTAGGAAGCTTCCATAAGCCTCTTATCCTTCTCCATCAGAGGGCAGACAGAATGAAAACCACAATCACAGAAAACTAACCAATCTGACCACATGGACCACAGCCTTGTCTAACTCAATGTAACTATGAGCCATGCCATATAGGGCCATCCAAGGGAGACATGTCATGGTGGAGAATTCTGACAAAACATGGCCCACTGGAGAAGGGCATGGCAAACCACTTTAGTATTCTTGCCTTGAGAACCCCATGAACAGTATGAGAAGGCAAAAAGATCGGACACAGAAAGATGAACTCCCTAGGTTGGTAGGTGCCCAACCCGCTACTGGAAATCAGTGGAGAAATAACTCCAGAAAGAATGAAGGGACGAAGCCAAAGCAAAAACAATATCCAGTTGTGGATGTGACTGGTAATATAAGCAAGATGCGATGCTGTAAAGAGCAATATTACATAGGAACCTGGAATGTTAGGTCTATGAATAAAGGCAAATTGGAAGTGGTCAAACAGGAGATGGCAAGAGTGAACACTGACATTTTAGGAATCAGCAATCTAAAATGGACTGGAATGGGTAAATTTAACTCAGCTGACCATTATCTACTACTGTGGGCAGGAATCCCTTAGAAGAAATGGAGTAGCCATCATAGGCAAGAAAAGAGTCTGAAATGCAGTACTGGATGTAATCTCAAAAACGACAGAATGATCTCCGTTCATTTCCAAGGCAAACCATTCAATATCACAGTAATCCAAGTCTGTGCCTCGAACAGTAATACTGAAGAAGCTGAGGTTGAACGGTCCTATGAAGAACTACAAGACCTTCTAGAGCTAACACCCGAAAAAGATGTCCTTTTCATTATAGGGGACTGGAATGCAAGAGTAGGAAGTCAAGAACTACCTGGAGTAACAGGCAAATTTGGCCCTGGAGTACAAAATGAAGTAGGTCAAAGGTAACAGAGTTTTGCCAAGAGAACACACTGGTCATAGCAAACACCCTCTTCCAACAACACAAGAGAAGACTCTACACATGGACATTGCCAGATGGTCAATACCAAAATCAGACTGATTATATTCTTTGCAGCCAAAGATGGAGAAACTCTATACAGTCAGCAAAAACAAGACTTGGAGCTGACTGTGGCTCAGATCATGAACTCCTTATTGCCAAATACAGACTTAAATTGAAGAAAGTAGGGAAAACCGCTAGACTATTCAGGTATGATCTAAATCTAATCACTTATGATTATACAGTGGACGTGACAAATAGATTCAAGGGATTAGAGCTAATAGACAGAGTGCCTGAAGAACTATGGATGGAGGTTCATAACATTGCATAGGAGGCAGGGATCAAGACCAGCTCCAAGAAAAAAATGCAAAAAGGCAAAATGGTTGTCTGAGATGGCCTTACAAATAGCTGTGAATAGAAGAGAAGTGAAAGGCAAAGGAGAAAAGGAATGCAGATGAATCCATATGAATGCAGAGTTCCAAAGAAGAGCAAGGAGAGATAAGAAAGCCTTCCTCAGTGATCAATGCAAAGAAATAGAGGAAAACAATAGAATGAGAAAGTCTGGAGATCTCTTCAAGAAAATTAGAGATACCAAGGGAACATTTCATGCAGAGATGGGCTCAATAAAGGACAGAAATGGTGTGGACCTAACAGAAGCAGAAGATATTAAGAAGAGGTTGGTGGAATACACAGAACATAAGAAAGATCTTCATGACCCAGATAATCACGATCATGTGATCACCAACCTAGAGCCAGACATCCTGGAATGCGAAGTCAAGTGAGCTTAGGTAGCATTACGATGAACAAAGCTAGTGGAGGTGATGGAATTCCAGTTGAGCTATTTCAAATCCTAAAAGATGATGCTGTGAAAGTGCTGCACTCAATATGCCAGAAAATTTGGAAAACTCAGCAGTGGCCACAGAACTAGAAAAGGTCAGTTTTCATTCCAATCCCAAAGAAAGGCAGTGCCAAAGAATGCTCAAACTGCCACACAATTGCACTCATCTCACACGCTAGTAAAGTAATGCTCAAAATTCTCCAAGCCAGGCTCCAACAGTATGTGAACTGTGAACAGTATGTGAATGTTCAAGCTGGATCTAGAAAACCGAGAGGAACCAGAGATCAAATTGCCAATATCTGTTGGATCATAAAAAAGGCAAGAGAGTTCCAGAAAAACATCTACTTCTGCTTTATTGACTATTCCAAAGCCTGTGACTGTGTAGATCACAACAAACTGAAAATTCTGAAAGAGATGGGAATACCAGACCACCGGACCTGTCTCCTGAGAAATCTGTATGCAGGTCAGGAAGCAACATGTCCAGTTAGAACTGGACATGAAACAACAGACTGGTTCCAAATCAGGAAAGGAAGACATCAAGGCTGTATATTGTCACCTGGCTTAGTTAACTTATATGCAGAGTACATCATGAGAAATGCTGGGTTGGCTGAAGCACAAGCTGGAATCAAGATTGCCGGGAAAAATATCAATAACCTCAGACAAGCAGATGACACCACCCTTATGGCAGAAAGCGAAGAAGAACTAAAGAGCCTTTTGATGAAAGTGAAAGAGGAGAGTGAAAATGTTGGCTTAAAACTCAACATTCAGAAAACTAAGACCATGGCATCTGGTCCCATCACTTCCTAGATGGGGAAACAATGGAAACAGTAACCAAGTATTTTTGGGGGGCTCAAAAATCACTGCAGTTGGTGACTGCAGCATGAAATGAAAAGGCACTTGCTCCTTGGAAGAAAAGTTATAACCAGTCTAGATAGCATATTAAAAAGCAAAGACATTCCTTTACCAACAAAGGTCTGTCTACTCAAGGCTATGGTTTTTCCAGTGGTCACGTATGGATGTGAGAGTTGGACTATAAAGAAAGCTGAGCACCAAAGAACTGATGCTTTTGAACTGTGGTGTTGGAGAAGACTCTTGAGAGTCCCTTGGACTGCAAGGAGATCCAACCAGTCCATCCTAAAGGAAATAAATTCTAGAATATTCGTTGGAAGGACTGGTGCTGAAGCTGAAGCTCTGATATTTTGGCCACCTGATCCAAAGAACTGACTCATTTGAAAAGACCCTGATGCTGAGAAAGATTGAAGGCATGACTAGAAGAGGAAAACAGAGGATGAGATGGTTGGATGGCATCACCAACTCAATGGACATGAGTTTGAGTTAGACTCCAGGAGTTGGCGATGGACAGGGAGGCCTGGCATGCTGCAGTCCATGGGGTCTCAGACTGGGACACGACTGATCGACTGAACTGAACTGAATATTGGGGGGAGAATTTCAAATTATATTTTAAATTGTTGTATTCATAAAGATAAAAGGGGATAATGTTACCAACAAGAGATGCAGTTAGAAATCTATATGCCCTTATGAGACGTCAAAATAGTAAAATAGCTTATTTTTTTTAACAAGACAGTCAAAAATTGATAAAACTGCAAGAAGAAATAGAAAAATCCACAATCCGTGGGAGGTATTAAGACAGCTTTCTATCAAGTTAATGGAACAAGAAGAAAACTAAATCAAGATACAAAAGATTTGAATAATAAATTAACAAGTTTGACTTATCAGACATATATAAAATACTGTATTCAACAGTTACCAGGGCATATTCTTTAAAACACATGTGCAATTCTTTAAAAAAAAAAAAAAAAAAAGACTACATCATGGGCCATGATGTAGTTTCAAAGGATTGAAATATTTCCCCAAATAGTTTTCTGATCATAATAAAATGAGTAGAAGTCTTTAACAATCCATAACCAGAACATCCTGTGCATGCTGTGTGCTAAGTTGCTTCAGTGTGTCTGACTCTTTGCAACCCCATGGACTGTAGCCCAACAGGCTCCTCTGTCCATGGGATTCTCCAATCAAAATTACCGAAGTGGGCTTCTATGTCCTCCTCAGACCATTACCTAATGTTTGGAAATTCAGCAACATGCTTAAAATAACCCTTAGGTAAAAGGGAAACTCACATTGGAAGTTAGAAACTATTTGGAATGAAATGACAAAAATGTATGAAATATCAAAATCTGTGGGGCACAGCTAAAGCTCGAGAGAAAGAAATTGATAGCCACAGTTGCACAGGATTTTTAAAAAGATGGAAAGTCAGTGATCTAAGTGTTCACCTAAAGAAACTAGAAGAATCTTATTTGAACCAAGGCATTGGTTGCTTCAGTGTGCCGTAGGGGCACCCACACATTGTGTAATCTTTATGTGTATTTGAGGCTAATCCCTGAGGAGCCCCCATAGATGAAGCAACAGCTGTGTGGGGTCATGAGGTTCAGGGAGAACAGGCGACATGGCCTCTAAATGGAAGTGCACTGTGTTCCCCTGGGTTAAGAATGCACAATGGAGTATAAACCCCTGGGTATGACCATGGCAGGGCTGCTCAGGCCATGGCTGCTCTGGGCACGGTAATCAAGGACTCACAGGGTACCTAGCGGAGGGAGTGGTGGCCAGCTCCTCTGTAATGACATCATTTGGTTCCTCCTAACCATTTATCAACATCCTTCAGAAAGCATAGACTGGGCCGTCCTTACCACTTCTTCTACAACCCAGGGCCTATTTTCTAAAACAATCTCGCTGGGCTATCCGGTTATGAATTACCTGTGCCAATACTTAGTCTCAGTTCCTGCTTACCCAAATTCTCTTAACTCTCCACTTCTAATACAGACTCTCACATACACCCATCCCAAGTTCCTCTTCCCCATTTAAAATAACTAACTGTACTATAAAAAGAGTCGAAACAAATTATATCAAGAACAAGAAGAAATGCTGTGTATTCCCAAGCCACATACAACCCCTGTACAAATTAACGTCTTCTTTTTTTCATATAGACCATTTTTTTTAATGTGGACCATTTTTAAAAATGAAGTGACCATTACATTCCAAATAGTTTCTAGCTTCCATATTTATTGGCTGTGGTGGGTCTTCATTGCTGCACGCAGACTTCCTCTAGTTGCAGCGAGTGGGGGCTTCTCTTTGCCACAGTGCCCGGGTTTTCTTATTGTGGTGGCTCTAGTTGTGCGTGATTCAGTCGTTGCAGCTCACAGGTTCAGGAACTGCAGCTTCCAGGCTCTAGAGAGTGGGCTCAAGTTGTTGCACAGGCTTGGTTGCCATGCGACTCATGGGGTCTTCCTGGAGCAATGATTGAACCCGTGTCCCTTGCATTGCAAGGCAGATTCTTAACCACTGGGCTGCCAGGGAAGCCCCCAAACTAATACAGTTTCTGATTGTTTCCTCTCCCCAGCGCTGTGTACAAATTGCCTGATTCCTACTTGGTCAGGGTAGCAGAAATCACCTCTTCCGCTCTTCAACCTTCCTCTTCTCCAGTATCTGCTAATATCAAAGAGGGCCAGAGAGAATGGACTCTTCTTTAAAAGTGGAATCCTGATTGTTAAGGAGGAATACCAAATTTAGCAAATAAAAATACAGGGTTCTCAGTTAAGTGTGAGTTTCAGAGAAACAATAAGTAATTTTTAGTTGAAGTGTGTCTTTTTTTTTAGCCGTGCTGATCCTTGCTGCTGTGTTGGCTTTTCTCTAGTTGGGGCAAGCAGGTGCGTATTCTGGTTCATGCTGCGGTGGCTTCTCATGTTGCAGAGCACAGGCTGCGGGGCGCCTGGTCTTCAGGAGTTGCAGCGGGTGGGCTCCAGAGCACAGGCTCAGGAGTTGTGGCCCACAGGCTTAGTTGCTCCGCGGCACGTGGGATCTTCCCAGACCAGGGGTTGAACCTGTGTCTCCTGCATTGGTAGGCAGATTTGTTACCATTGAGCCACCAGGGGGTTCCCCATACTTATACTAAAAAGTTCACTGCTGGTTTTCTGAATTTAAAAGTTAACTCAACATTTAGTTGTTGTTGTTGTTTTTTCCTGGAAACCCAATTATAGGAGAGAAGGGGTTGTAAACAGGGAGGAGGGAGTGTCTAGAGATACTTCACCTCCACTTTGAACTAAAGATTGACTTAGGAGCCTTTGGCTAAGTTATGTTTCCTAGAGAACTGACTCCATGGGGAGCTGGGAGAGGGATTGGTCCTTATGGGTACCTCTTGCTCTTCATGGGATCCCACCTTGGCTCACTGCATACTTGTCCCTCCCGACCTTTTGGCTTTGCAAGGGCAGCACATCCTTCTGTCTGCTCAAGTTTAAGCTGGGAATGGAGGACAAGTGTAGTCAAGGTAACAAGCAAACACAGGCATGATATGCAAAAACACAGACGTTTTTACTTTAATAAGTTATAAAATCAAGGAGCCAAATTTTACTCTACAGAAAACAAATGTATTGATTGCTGTCATCAGAGAGATAAAAACGCTGTGATTGAGTTCAGCACCAGAATAACCCATGCAACAGCTGCCTGTCAGACAGAGAGTACATAGTCAAAATGCTTCATCTGATAAAGACTTTGCTATTGAGCACCATTTGTATACTCCAGACAAACAAACAAAAAACTTTAAAGTACATATGAAAGGCTTATATGTGAAGTTCCATGGGTTTTCCAAAAGGAGTAGATCAGAGAGCCAGGTCCCAAAACTCTAGCGTGAGTCTTCCCGCAAATATGAAGTGACTCTTGGGCCCCGCAGCTGACTTTCCAGAGCCGTGGACAAAGAGGACCTCTGAATCTGAACCTGGTGTTAGGAAACCTTGGCTCAAAGACTGCCTCTGCCTCCCTCAGGCTGCAGGAGCCTCTCTGGAAGCTCAGGACTGTTGCTAAGCCAGCTGTCCGACCGCCTTAAGCTCAGCGGACACTTCCAGTGTCTCAGAGCAGGTGAACACTGCCTTCTTAGAGAGACCTCTGAGGACCATCTAGCCAGAGAAGTCTGGGGCTATATGGCCCAAGGCATCAAGTGTGGCATGTTGAGCCATGGCCACGTGGTCTCTAGTTCCCAGAGGGCATCTTTCTTCCTGTTGCAAAAGACAGATCCCCCGGGAGTGTCCCACCTGGGGTCTCCCCAAAGGCTTCCAGCCCCCAAGACACACAGCCCTGCTTTGCTAAGATATGAGAACGGAGTGTTCCCCCCCTGTGGCTCCCAAGAAAGGTAAACTGAGTAATACTCTGGCTAGAGCTAGTCCAGAGCTTCCTCAACATTCTGGAGAAGACCCAAGCCAGCACTGCCCAGCCCTTCCGTCTGTGAGTAGCACCAGTTGCCATGCGTTCAGCCAATGGAGGAAAGCCGTGGGTCTATTTCCTAATAATAGAGAGGTGGGGTTGCAGACGTGCTTCACACTACATCTTGTTAAAGAAGTGATACTAATGATATATATTCAGAAATAGTTCCTGCAGTTTGGTTCTTTGGAGCCAGCAAGCGCCTAAGAGGACAATGAGAAAGTGTGGAACGTAGTGGCAGCAGGGAGGGAGGTGGGCTGTGCTGGGGAGACGGGGAGGCTGGCCCTCAGCCGTTTGATGGTTGGGCGTCATCCCACCTGTCCCTCACTGTTTCCTAGATCTGTAACCTGTCCCTTAGACACACACACAGACACGCACACACACACGCACGGGTTCAGATAAAGGTATTTAGCACCTCAAAACTCAAAAAGCAAACATCATGGTGTTATCTTGGGCCTCAGTATTTTCATCCACAGAATGGGGAATGGAACAAGAAAGAGTTCTCTAAGATCTATGACTAGTGAGAATTCAAAGTCTTTAAAACTTTCCTGGATGTGAAAAGCTTAAGAATTACATGTCAGGCTAGGCCCGGCTAAGAAGCTAATGTGCTTGGGTCCTGTAATTTCGGGAAGTTTAAACTACATGTTCACACACAGAAAAATGAGCCCTGACCACTCACTGGATTTTCCAGCAGAGTGCATGCCTCCCTCATCCTTCCAGTGACTGAGGAAGCAGAAGTCTCTCTGGGGAGCCTCAGGCCTGAGGCCAGGCTGGCCAGAGGTGACAAGCAAGGCCAGGGTTAGTGAAGAAAAGAGAGGTGTGAGCGCCTGGGAGTGCCAGCTGGTGACCACACTCATCCACACCAGCTGCCTCACCACCTCCAGTACTGGAGTTTGCTGGAATTCATGACCTCCACTTCACTGCATTCATCTTAATGACTGGTCACTTAGTAAATAAATCACTGTTTCTTCTAAGAGCCCCATGGGTCTTGTAGCTCAGCCTGGAGATTGGTAGGAATTGTCCTGCATCTCCAGCAGGGTTGTCACCACAAGGAAAAGATGTGCAATCACTGCTCAGAAACTTGGGGCAAAGGTTTTTTCCTCTCCCTCCTGCTGTCCCCCATTGATGGGAGGTGTAGAGCCTCCATATTCCTCTCTACCCCACACCCAACCCCAGTAGAGGACTTAGAACATTCCAGGACTAGGAAACATAGGTACCAACCTAGTTGCCACATGCTTACAACTATATATGTGTGTGTGTTACAACTCTATGTGTGTGTGTGTATAATGTAAATATACCTTTATATTTACATTATTCTCCTTCTTTGTTTCCTCAAAACCTTTTGGAGTCAGGAATCTGACTTCATCTCCACAACACAGGAGTTGCCATGGAATATCTCTATAAGCAAGAAAAAAAAAGCTATTGATGCTATCTTTCCATTTTATTAGAACTTTCCGAGCATCTCTTTCTTCCTCATCTCATCAATGAGCTCTTGGATTCTTTGGTTTCTGGTCTTTTCGTACGGGCTCGGTCGTCGAGGGATCAGGTTGAGTGGCTGGACTTCATCTTCCAGGCCATGGATTTTGTAGGGCACATCCACAGCATTGGTTTCTGGATGGTCCTCGGTGGCATTGGTGCTGGAAGTATTGAGAGGCACCTCCAGGGATATGCCTGGCGGAGGCTGCACCTCCATGACTAGAGTGGGCACAGGAAGGGTGGGCATGAGCTCTTCGATGTCATTGTGCTTCCGGAGGGCGGCTCTGCCCTGTCGTCCACATCGGTGAGGTTGTCGTGCAGGTTACAGGACTTGCAGCACAGCTTATTGTAGCCTGGGATGGAGCAATAGCGAGACAAGACTTCCATTCTACAGAACACTGACTTGTCACCTTGGCAGCGGCCCTCTGAAAGAGAAAAGGGGGACAGATAACCAAAGGACGGGTAAGGGGGACCTTCTTCCCCCACAGGAAGCAGTTTGCTGGAGGAGGCATTTCAAAGAGCCCAGAGACAGCACAGAGGCAAGCGAGCTCACACAGAAACTCTGTGGTTTAGATACGAGGGAGCACTTGGGCAGGGAGGCGTCCAGGGACCCCCGCCCTAGAGTGGTGACACACTAGCTGTGGGCTATGCTCCCCTCCTCCAAGCAGGCCCCAGGTGAGTCCAGATGTTTCAGTATCTCTCAAAGTTGGAGACATAAATGAGGTCTGTCTGTTCTTAAGGAGTGATTCCAAGCCCGAAGAATTGGGCTTTGTCAGTTCTTCACATGTGAGATCCCAGTGGTAACCTCTGGGACGTTCTCTGGCACAGTTTGACTCTATTTACAATCATCTTTAACCTGTAACTATAACAAAATTAAACCTAAAAGAACCAATTGCTAACACCCAAAAAAGCAAATCCCAGAGCCTCAGTTATGGCCTTGCCATACTCTTCCATATCTTGTTTCCATCTTCATCCAAACCCCCCAGATGAGCTTTGCTTCTGAAAAGTGCCTACATAAAAATTAAAAGTCACCCAGACTTGTCTGGGGTTTCTTCCACCTGCCTCAACTTATGTGACACCCTGTGTCCTGCCACTGCGTCACCCAGCTCACAGCTCTGCCACAACTGGGCTTCGGGTCATTTTCCAAAGTTTTCCAGAACTCGATGCCTTCACACAGACCAATCCAGCCTTACACATAGATCCAGCCCAGAATATCTGCCACTTTCTTTCCCACCCAAGATCTGCTCATCCATGGTCCGAGTGCATGGAGAAGCCTGACTCTGCAGAGGCCACGTTGTCTCTCTCGCTTCCTCTTTCCTCATGGCTGTCTCCTTCTTGGCCTAGCTCCAACCCTGTCTGCAGCGATATTGATAAGACCCACTCATCTCCTCTTGTTCTCAGCCTGTCTTCTTCCCAAATTTCTACCCGCTTCCCTTTCCACTAACACCTAATTCCACACATAAATTAGGTATTATTGAGATGATTTACAAAAATTCATTCAACACAGAAGAAACCATTTAACAGGGGATATTTGATCCATCATAAATTCCTAATCACTGACCTCAATGGACCCCACTTTCCAACTATGTTCCCTGCTCAGCCACTCTCTACTCTTCATAATGGGCGTTTCAGACTTTTCCCATCTGCTGTGCCCTCCTGTCCCCTCAGTCTCCTTAGGGCAGATGACATCTCCTACTGAAAGGAAGCAAAGAGGGGAGATGGGAAAGTAGGAAGGCGGGAAGGGGCAGCCACTGGTGGGAATGACATCCGACATAGTTACTCTTTGCACTAATGCAGGGTGTGTTCTGCATCTAACTGTAAAGCTATGCTAACTCATTGAGATTTCCTGTAATAACAGACAGGCGGGCCCTCTCCCATGTGAAAGCCAGTGGTTCTGACATCTTCCCTCTGCTGGCCATTGCTCCAGCTTATAATTTCACTTTACAAGCTGGTAACCCACTTACTTGGACACCAACCTCAAACTTTTGGAGCTTCAGACTCTTGGATACAACTGCCTACTAGATACCCCTCAATTTCTGTTGTGCCAAATGTAGACTCCACGTGTCCAGCCCAAGCCCATGGCCTCCACTGGCACCATCCATCCATGAATGGTCCTTCATGCACACAAGCCAGACCCCAGGGGTCCCCTGTCTGGTCATCTCCAAGTCCATCAGGACTTCCCCTGATGCTCTTGACATATCCACGTTCCCCTCTCTCCTGCCTCCATTGAGCCGAGCTACCTCGCCTCTTGGCTGCACAGTGGTAAGAACTTCCTTTCTGCCTGTCTCCTTTCTCCCTCCTTCCTATCTAGTTATCTGCTGCAGGTTCTTCAGCTGGATATAGGAAAACATCACAATGCAGGCTGAAGCTCCTGGAATGCCTCTCCCTTGGTTCAGGATGAGGACCTGCCTCCTCCACCTCTCCAGGCGCTCAGGCCTTGCTTGCCTTGCTCTGCAGGGTGCTCCCTGTGGCTGCAGGCCCTTTGCACACACTGTGTCTCTCTTCTCCCTCATCCTCGAGGCTCAGCTGACACACGTCCTCCTCGGTCGAGCACTGCCTGGCCTCCCTGGGAGGCGGCATCCCGCAGTGTGTGGTCTAGTGGTACCATGGGTCTCCCCTTCCCAGCACCTCATCCCAGCCACCAAGTCCACGTTTGCTGTCGGGTAAGGTAACTAATGCCTGAGAGTTTCATCATCCTGAAAGCTACGAAGGGCAGGGCCCAAAGCTGTATCCGGGTGTCCCTTTATCCCAGAGTCTAGAACAGAGAATCAAAGAATACGTAGGTGTTCCATGGGAATAAGACAGATGCAAGTAACTGAGTAAGTCCAAAACAAGGAATTCGTGGATGTTAGAATAGCAATGCTACAGGCAAGAACATACAGGGGCATATATCATCAGAGAGGAACCCAGCCTTAACTCTGAGCTTCTAAGTGGCTGAAATGAGGAAACATGACTGGGCGAGGGCTGACGACATGAAGAGCTAGGGACAGATGGGCTATTTCGGAAAAGCCCAGGTCTTCCTAACCCAAGATGGAGAAACAGGCCAACATTTTTGGCCCTGCCCAACAGGAAGGGAAAGGCAGATGGTCTTGCACAGAGGGTCAATTCCAGAAATCAAACTAAAATGATCCTGAAATGTGGCTTTTAAGGTTTTAAAACCTTGGATAAAATTTTACATTAAATACTCAAGAGCTGAGACAGATGAAATCAGCATAGTGCTGTTTCAAGCTGGGTGGAGCATGCTCAGAGCTTCTCCCTTCCTCCCTCCTTGCCCCTTTACCCTCCCTGGCAGCCACTGAGGTAAGCACGTGAAAACCATGCCTACAGCCCTCAGGAGCACAGGGGGCTTTGGTAACACTAGGTGTGGCATCTCCCCCAGGCATTGGCCATCAGCTGGGGCAGGGAGGCCAGAGACCTGGATCTCAACAAGGATGGGGCAGGCCTGGCCGTGCAGCTGGGACTGGGCCCCCCTGCCCCAGAGACGCCCTCTCCCGTCACCTTTCCCTTCACACAGTATCAGGACTGGCATTAAGCATCTCCCTCACTTGTCTCCCGCTAGGCTGGGATCCTGAGAAGCCGGTGTCATGTCAGTCTAGGTAGGGTAGGGGTCTGCCAACCACACATGTTGGCGAGTTGGTCCCTCCACCTGGTTTTGTAAACAGGGTCTTATTGGAGCAGTCCTGCTGGTGGCCTGCCTGCAACTCTAGACAGGGTGTCCTCAGCAGGGATTTCTCCTGACCTGTCTGGGCAAGGAGACTTAGTGGACGCAGCTCATCAGACACAGCTGTCTTGGTCTCCTGTCCCTTGAACTGGGAGTCTTTCAATGATCAGAGCTCTGGGCAGGCTGACCTCAGTCATGGCTACTGTGACACCCACCCAAAGGCTGCTACCTGGCACCCTGTGCCCTGACGCCCATCTCCACAGTGCTGGGTGGTCACCATTTCTCACGAACTCCCTCCGCCCTGGAACAGGACCCCTTCATGGGAAAGGGAAGGACAGATGCCCAGATTAGGAGGTCCCATGTTGGGCCTTGACATGCTGCGTGGTCCTTGTCAGCAAGGGGAGTGGACACACAGGCCCTGTGGACCCTGAGGGCAGGCCGTGGGAGACAAGGTAGGCACGGCTGGGCACACACCTGGGTGACTGCTGCCTCAGAGCTACAGCTGCCTTGTCCTTCTCTAGCCTAGGCTCTCCAGAGGCTGGCCTAGCCCCTGAGTTGTGCCGGGAGCCAGGGCAGTGGCCTGAGGGTGGCTCAGGGCACAGTGACCTGGACGTTATCTCTGCTACTAAACACAAATTCCCATTCCACAGGTTCAGACCCCTGTTCCCAACTATGAGGCCTTATCCACAAGGAGAGAACGAGGTGCCCCTGCGAGGTGCCTGTTAGCACTAAAGGTCCAAAAATCACGGTGGGGTGTCTCGATGGGCTGCTCTCATATTTTGAAAAACGCCTGGGGAGGGGGCCTAGGCCTCAGGCTGGGGAGGGGCCCTCAGCATCTATGCTGAGCAGGGTAAGGGGGACAGGAAAGTCACTGGAATCAGAAACTGAGGAACTGATGTCCCAGAACAGCACCTGCAGCTCTACAGCACCGTCGGCCACAGAGGTGAAAAGAAGGAGGCAGCAGTGTGCCAGACCCAAGCATCCAGTTTCACCGAACTTTTATTGAGTTTATTTGTGGGATGCATGACAGGAAGTCTTTCCACGGTTAGTAAGAGTAAAAGTCATTTTCACAGTCACTTTGGCACACACTAACGTTGTCTCATAAAAAAACCAGAAAAGCAACGACAATGGAACCTATATAATACGTCATTAGATACATACAAAACACTAATAAAATATCCCTGATGAACCAAAGTGCATATAGACAGAGAGCACAATGCCCAGGACTGTTATTGCACCTTCCCAGAGTCACGCGTGTCACTCGCATCGCCTAAGTCAAAGTTGGAAGTTAACAGTCGTGAGAATTAGTATGTGTTACGCCGCATATTTACATAACAGTAACTAGTGCCAAGGGAGAGCTGGACGCTGTCCAGCGGGGACGCCATGAAGAGGGGACAGGGCTGGGGCAGGAGGGGAGTGGCCGGCTGGACTGCTGCCCTGGTCACACCAAGGGCCAGGCCAGTCGCCCTCTGGTGTACGGCAGTGCCAGCGGCAGGGTGCTCAGGGCTCCGACAACAGTCAGCGCCAAAGGGCCTCCAGTGGGTCTCCTTCCCACAGAGGTGACCTCGCGCCTGGGGCCCTGCACAGGCCTGGGCCTCCTGGACTCTTGGACTCAGCCAGGCCTCCTGAACTGAGAAGTCTTATCCTTGGCCAAAGGTGGGTGAGCCGGCCGCCTGCCTCTAGGTTGCACTGCCTACCTCCTGCCTGGGTCATGTCTCCCTCTGAAGCTGGAGCTAGCAGCCAATTCTGTTACCTTTCAACTTTAAGGCATCTTCTACATAGTTTTATCTAAGCAAAAAAGCAATAAAAATTGAGGTAATTCTGTAGTTGTTCACACGGGTAGGCGGCCACATCCACGTGAGACAGCCTTGAACTCTCACTTTCTCGCCCCTGTGCATGGGGCCATGTACACACGATGAGAAAGGCCATTGGAGCAAGTGGACAGAGAATGGAAGTGGCGGCATGTCCTGACGTCCCACCACAGGGACACATGCCCTGCCTCTTCCGCTTGACCTGAACCCCAAGAGGGGCCGGGTACAGGGGCCAAGGGTTGTGTGAGCTGGACACAAAGGCCACAGGAAGCAGGCCACGGTCACACGAGTCAGGAGGATGCACTGAGCACAGGGGCAGCAGCAGCAGCAGCAGCAGCAGAGGAGGCTGGGGAGCCCCTGGCACACTGCTGGACACAGGCCGGGCGCCAGGCTGGTGACGCACAACTGCACGCCCAAGACCCCTCTGGGCTCCCTCGCTGAAAGGGGGCATATGGGCGCCCCCGCAACTTCCAGCCTGCAGCTCCAGCCTGGAGGGCTGTGGCCCCGTGAGGCGGTCAAAGTGGTCACATTCACACTTGGGCCTCTGGCCCCTCCAGCACCACGACAGATCTTTGCCCCTTTAAAAGCCATCACCACCAGGTCCTGGCACCCCCACAAGAGGCCAGTGCCCCGGGCCGTGCCTCTGCAGGACTGGCCCTCACGGCCAGGTGGCTCCAAAGGAGACAGCCGAGCACAGATGCCCGGAGAAACAGATTCCACCGACAGAGCTTAGGAAGAGTCAGGGGAGTTTTCCATAGACAGAGAGGAGGGGCGCCCACGGCAAGCTCCACAAGGCGCAGGGCATGCACTGGAGGGCAGAGACAGAGTTATAAACGGGCCGGTTACTTGACGAGGTCTCCTGAACTGGCGAGTTGGGGTCCGGTCGGGATAGCCACTGGACCACGTAGCTCTTCTTGGAGGGGTCAGAGGTTTTCCTAGAGGAAAAAGACAGGCACCTGTGGCTGCTAGGGTACCGGGTATGGGCCTCCAATCCACCCACCCCAGACAGGAGGGCTCCGTGGACTCTGGTGTCCCAGGGACAGACGGGCCCCAATCACCCTCCAGGCCCAACTCCTGCCTTTCCTACACCAAGCATCTTGGGCCTCAGCTACACAAGGTCGCTCCCCATGCAGGCCCCACCAGCACCACCTTATCTTGAGAAGTGCTGGGAACAAGAGATCCTGGCTCTACACTCCCCTCGGATGGGGCAGACACACCTGACCGCCAGAGCTCCCTGGTAGGGAGTCCTGACTGGGCCTGTGTCATGAGCTGTCATGGGGACCACAAAGAGGTGATGTGTGTCCAGCCCTTGCAAGGCACCCAGCGCAGGCTGTGTTCTGGCTATTCTCCTCTCAGGGCATTAGGCACCCTCTGCACTCACACAGGTACCCTCTACTCACATGGGTACCCTTACTCACACAGGCAACCCTACTCACACAGGTACCCCTACTCACACAGGTACCCCTACTCACACAGATGCCCCCTACTCACACAGATACCCCTACTCACACAGATATCCCCTACTCACACAGATACCCCCTACTCACACAGGTACCCCTACTCACACAGGTAACCCTACTCACAAAGATACCCCCTACTCACACAGATACCCCTACTCACACAGGTACCCCTACTCACACAGATGCCCCCTACTCACACAGATACCCCTACTCACACAGATATCCCCTACTCACACAGGTAACCCCTACTCACACAGGTACCCCTACTCACAAAGATACCCCCTACTCACACAGATACCCCTACTCACACAGGTAACCTACTCACAAAGATACCCCCTACTCACACAGGTAACCCCTACTCACACAGGTACCCCTACTCACACAGGTAACCCTACTCACACAGATGCCCCCTACTCACACAGATACCCCTACTCACACAGATATCCCCTACTCACACAGGTAACCCCTACTCACACAGGTACCCCTACTCACAAAGATACCCCCTACTCACACAGATACCCCTACTCACACAGGTAACCTACTCACAAAGATACCCCCTACTCACACAGGTAACCCCTACTCACACAGGTACCCCTACTCACACAGGTAACCCTACTCACACAGATACCCCCTACTCACACAGATACCCCTACTCACACAGAGCCACTGGACCACGTAGCTCTTCTTGGAGGGGTCAGAGGTGTTTCCTAGAGGAAAAAGACAGGCACCTGTGGCTGCTAGGGTACCGGGTATGGGCCTCCAATCCACCCACCCCAGACAGGAGGGCTCCGTGGACTCTGGTGTCCCAGGGACAGACGGGCCCCAATCACCCTCCAGGCCCAACTCCTGCCTTTCCTACACCAAGCATCTTGGGCCTCAGCTACACAAGGTCGCTCCCCATGCAGGCCCCACCAGCACCACCTTATCTTGAGAAGTGCTGGGAACAAGAGATCCTGGCTCTACACTCCCCTCGGATGGGGCAGACACACCTGACCGCCAGAGCTCCCTGGTAGGGAGTCCTGACTGGGCCTGTGTCATGAGCTGTCATGGGGACCACAAAGAGGTGATGTGTGTCCAGCCCTTGCAAGGCACCCAGCGCAGGCTGTGTTCTGGCTATTCTCCTCTCAGGGCATTAGGCACCCTCTGCACTCACACAGGTACCCTCTACTCACATGGGTACCCTTACTCACACAGGCAACCCTACTCACACAGGTACCCCTACTCACACAGGTACCCCTACTCACACAGATGCCCCCTACTCACACAGATACCCCTACTCACACAGATATCCCCTACTCACACAGATACCCCCTACTCACACAGGTACCCCTACTCACACAGGTAACCCTACTCACAAAGATACCCCCTACTCACACAGATACCCCTACTCACACAGGTAACCTACTCACAAAGATACCCCCTCCTCACACAGGTAACCCCTACTCACACAGGTACCCCTACTCACACAGATACCTCCTACTCACACAGGTAACCCCTGCTCACACAGGTACCCCTACTCACACAGATACCCCTACTCACATGGGTGCCCTTACTCACAAAGATACCCCTTTCTCACACAGACACCCCCTACTCACACAGGTAACGCTATTCACAAAGATACCCCCTACTCACACAGATACCCCCTACTCACACAGGTAACCCTACTCACACAGGTAACCTACTCACACAGGTAACCCTACACACACAGGTACCCCCTACTCACACAGGTAACCCTACTCACACAGTACCCCCTACTCACACAGGTAACCCTACTCACACAGGTAACCTACTCACACAGGTAACCTACTCACACAGGTAACCCTACTCACACAGGTAACCTACTCACACAGGTACCCTCTACTCACACAGATACTCCCTACCCACACAGTATCATCTATACTCACATGAGTACTGCTACTCACACACTATCCCTACACAAATGGGCACCCCTACTCCCTATTCACACAGGCACCCTCTATACTCACACAGGTACCCCCTACTCACTCACAGAGGTAACCCTATTCACATAGGTAGCCCCATCACACGGGTACCCCCTACTCACAAGGATGCCCTGTTCACACAGGTACTCCATACTCACACAGGTACCATCTATACTCAGAAGGGTACCCCTACTTACTCAAGTACCCTAGTCACATGGGTACCCCTACTCTCACAGGTATCCCCACACACACTGGCACCCCCTATTCACATGGGTACCACCTATACTCACACAGGTATCCCTACTCACACGGGTAGCCCTTACTCACACGGGTACCCTCCATACTCACATGGGTACCCCTACTCACACAGGTACTCCCTACTCAGGCAGGAATGGGCTGAGCCCTGATGTGCAGTCACCATGAATCTGGCTTCTCTCCCAGACCGAAAGGGAGTGCCAGGAAGGCAGGGATGGGCTGAGTCCATGCCATTCTTCACCAGGGCCTGGCCTGGAGATGAGCATGGCAAATGCCAGTTCCCTTCACTTCCTGCCAGGGAAAGGTCCCAGACTAGGCCTGGGTGGCCCTGGCTTCCCCCTCAGGTTCACAGATGCTCTGTTTGGCCAGCTGTGGGAAGAGCTGCATTTGCCTGGGCTGCCCTCCTCCCCGGACCTGCTGCATGCAGGGCTTACGGGGACAGGGGCCGAGCCTGCAGATCCTTGCCGTCTCAGGCCGCTCCTCCCGGCAGACCCCGAAGCTGTCGTCCGCGGTTCGGCAGAGCACTGGCCGTTCCTGGGTGCCGTTTCCACAGGTTACTGAGCACTGCAGACAGAGAGTGCCAGTCAGCGCCCACCTCCCATGCTAGGCTAGGTCTGCAAGGGCTCCCCCCAAGTGGGTGACCCCACGACACTTGGGAGGTAGAGAGGGACAGAGGGGAGAGTGTGAGCTAGAGGTCCGCCCGGCCTTGCCCTAGCCTCTGGGACCTGACTCAGGCTCTTGGGCTCTCAGATAATTGGAGAGAAAAACATGCAGGGCCGGACAGAGCCTGACACTTCTGGACTCTCAACGAGTGCTTCCCTTCTCCGTCTAGAGGAGTTGAGGCCCGGACAAACGGCTGTGCACTGCGGATCACCAAGAAAGCTCTGCCTGCGTGCAGGAGGCGTTGGCAGAGGACGCTCCCTCCCCTGGACACAGAGCTCTGTGCCACCTGCACCCTCACGGTCCCCTCCAGTCTCTGGCCCCCTTGGCGTCACCACACTGAGAGGGGCCAGAAGAAGCCATCATGCCCAGACTCCTGGCTCTGCTCACAGCTCAACCCAGCCGAGCCAAAGGATGAGTCTCAAGTTCTTGCCTCCTGTGTGAGAAAGGGCTGACTCAGCAGACTGGGTTGCTTGAACCTACCCAGTCCCAAGAAAGGCCTGTTTTCAGAACTGGCCCTTGGTTAACTCCTGGGAACCAAGTTCATGGAACGGTCTGTCTGGTAAGAGCATACCTGTGTGCCTGAGGTCCTGAATCAGGCTGCACCAACTTGTTTGGTTGGTTTACACCAAGAATATGATTTGTGGTGAGCAGCTGCTTTCCTTCTGGGGTCCAGGGCTTCAGTGATGGATGTCATTCATGCAGGCACCCTGTGCTTCCATGAATGACCCCCAGGGAAAACCCTGGACACCTGGATGCTTGTGCCTGGTTTCCTCCAGACTTCACCCAAGTGCTTTTTCCCTTTGCTGATTCTACTCTGTACGTGAACTGTGAACTCCCAGATGCTGAAGTTGGGTTTAGAAAAGGCAGAGGAACCTGAGATCAAATTGCCAACATCTGTTGGATCACAGAAAAAGAGAGTTCCAGAAAAACATCTACTACCGTTTCATCGACTATGCTAAAGCCTAGTGTGGATCACAAGAATCTGTGGAAAATTCTTAGAGATGAGAATACCAGGCCATCTCACCTGCCTCCTGAGGAACCTGTATGCAGGTCAAGAAGCAATAGTTAGAATCAAACATGGAACAAGAGACTGGTTTCTAACTAGGAAAGGGTACATCAAGGCTGTATATTGTCACTCTGCTTATTTAACTTATATGCAGAGTATACATCATGTGAAATGCTGGGCTAGATGAAACAAAAGCTGAATCAAGATTGC
Organism: Aepyceros melampus; assembly: GCA_006408695.1. Lineage (NCBI taxonomy): Eukaryota > Metazoa > Chordata > Mammalia > Artiodactyla > Bovidae > Aepyceros > Aepyceros melampus. The sequence goes on from SJXQ01011731.1 coordinate 34,063, forward strand.
CAGGAGAAATATCAATAACCTCAGATATGCAGATGACACTACCATTATGTCAGAAAGCGAAGAGAAACTCAAGAGCCTCTTGATGAAAGTGAAAGAGGAGAGTGAAAAAGCTGGCTTAAAATTCAACATTCAAAAAACGAAGATCATGGCCGCTGGCCCCACTACTTCTTGGCAAATAGATGGGGAAATAATGGAACAGTGACAAACTTTATTTTCTTGGACTCCAAAGTTACTGCAGATGGTGACTGCAACCATGAAATGAAAAGATTCTTGCTGCTTGGAAGAAACGCTATGATCAACCTAGACATTGTATTAAAAAGAAGAGACATTACTTTGCTGACAAAGGTCCTAGTCAAGGCTATGGTTTTTCCAGTAGTCATGTAAGGATGTGAGAGTTGGACTATAAAGAAAGCTGAGTGGTAAAGAATTGATGCTTTTGAACTGTGGTGTTGGAGAAGACTCTTGAGAGTCCCTTGGACTGCAAGGAGATAAAATCAGTCAATCCTAAAGGAAATCAACCCTGAATATTCGTTAGAAGGACTGATACTGAAGCTCCAATACTTTGGCCACCTGGGGCAAAGAGCCGACTCATTAGAAAAGACCTTGATGTTGGGAAAGATAGAAGGCAGGAGGAGGCGGGGAAGACAGAGGATGAGATGGTTGGATGGCATCACTGACTCAATGGACATGAGTTTGAGCAAGCTCTAGGAGTTGGTGATGGACAAGGAAGCCTGGCCTGCTGTGGTCCACGGGGTTGCAAAGAGTTGGACATGACTAAGTGATTGAACAACAACAGAACTTTCATTGTAATAGAGCATTAACCACGACTATAGCAACTTCCGTGGGAATCTTTGAGCCCAAAGCTGGTCTTGGCAACCCCTGACCCACCAGGCATGTAGGCTGGATGTCAGTGCTCACATCAGCTCAGCCTTGCCCCCAGACCTCTCCTCCAGCCCCTGAGACTATCCTCACTATATTTTCAGCCAGATCTAAGCCCTCCTTTGCTCATGTCCCCTCTTGCAAGTCTGACTGGCCTTTTAGCCACAGTTCTGCCCCCAGAGACAAAAGCCCAGGCCTCCTTCTGCATCTTGGAGCCCGGGCTGCCCCTAGTCTTCTGGGGTTCCAGTCCCCCATAGCACACAGAGCGTCCTCTGCCAACACTCTGCCCTGCAGAGTAAAGACACACATTCCTCTGAGTTCCACACAGAACACTAGCCAGGGAAGCATGGGTGCCCTGAGACCTACAGGACATGGCCTAGGGCAAGAACGGCATCCAGGCCGAGGCGGGCCACCCTGGCCACCTCAGTCCCACCCAAGCTTGCTTTCAGGGCTGAGGACACAGGGCCGGGGAGCTGCTCACCTGGGACCAGGATCCGGCCCGCCAGCGCCCAGGGCACAGCTCACGGTTGCAGGCCCGGCGGCCCTCGGGTCGCGCATCATTGCAGTGCTTGGTGTGCACGGAGCGGGTGGTGTTGTTGTGCAGTGGCTGAACGCAGCGCACGGGGCGAACCTGCATGCCTGTCCGCCCGCAGCTCCGGCTGCACGGCTCCCACTCACCCGTCACCCACCTGCCAGGCAACAAACTTCACCCAAGTGCTTTTTCCCTTTGCTGATTCTACTCTGTACGTGAACTGTGAACTCCCAGATGCTGAAGTTGGGTTTAGAAAAGGCAGAGGAACCTGAGATCAAATTGCCAACATCTGTTGGATCACAGAAAAAGAGAGTTCCAGAAAAACATCTACTACCGTTTCATCGACTATGCTAAAGCCTAGTGTGGATCACAAGAATCTGTGGAAAATTCTTAGAGATGAGAATACCAGGCCATCTCACCTGCCTCCTGAGGAACCTGTATGCAGGTCAAGAAGCAATAGTTAGAATCAAACATGGAACAAGAGACTGGTTTCTAACTAGGAAAGGAGTACATCAAGGCTGTATATTGTCACTCTGCTTATTTAACTTATATGCAGAGTATACATCATGTGAAATGCTGGGCTAGATGAAACAAAAGCTGAATCAAGATTGCCAGGAGAAATATCAATAACCTCAGATATGCAGATGACACTACCATTATGTCAGAAAGCGAAGAGAAACTCAAGAGCCTCTTGATGAAAGTGAAAGAGGAGAGTGAAAAAGCTGGCTTAAAATTCAACATTCAAAAAACGAAGATCATGGCCGCTGGCCCCACTACTTCTTGGCAAATAGATGGGGAAATAATGGAACAGTGACAAACTTTATTTTCTTGGACTCCAAAGTTACTGCAGATGGTGACTGCAACCATGAAATGAAAAGATTCTTGCTGCTTGGAAGAAACGCTATGATCAACCTAGACATTGTATTAAAAAGAAGAGACATTACTTTGCTGACAAAGGTCCTAGTCAAGGCTATGGTTTTTCCAGTAGTCATGTAAGGATGTGAGAGTTGGACTATAAAGAAAGCTGAGTGGTAAAGAATTGATGCTTTTGAACTGTGGTGTTGGAGAAGACTCTTGAGAGTCCCTTGGACTGCAAGGAGATAAAATCAGTCAATCCTAAAGGAAATCAACCCTGAATATTCGTTAGAAGGACTGATACTGAAGCTCCAATACTTTGGCCACCTGGGGCAAAGAGCCGACTCATTAGAAAAGACCTTGATGTTGGGAAAGATAGAAGGCAGGAGGAGCGGGGAAGACAGAGGACGAGATGGTTGGATGGCATCACTGACTCAATGGACATGAGTTTGAGCAAGCTCTAGGAGTTGGTGATGGACAAGGAAGCCTGGCCTGCTGTGGTCCACGGGGTTGCAAAGAGTTGGACATGACTAAGTGATTGAACAACAACAGAACTTTCATTGTAATAGAGCATTAACCACGACTATAGCAACTTCCGTGGGAATCTTTGAGCCCAAAGCTGGTCTTGGCAACCCCTGACCCACCAGGCATGTAGGCTGGATGTCAGTGCTCACATCAGCTCAGCCTTGCCCCCAGACCTCTCCTCCAGCCCCTGAGACTATCCTCACTATATTTTCAGCCAGATCTAAGCCCTCCTTTGCTCATGTCCCCTCTTGCAAGTCTGACTGGCCTTTTAGCCACAGTTCTGCCCCCAGAGACAAAAGCCCAGGCCTCCTTCTGCATCTTGGAGCCCGGGCTGCCCCTAGTCTTCTGGGGTTCCAGTCCCCCATAGCACACAGAGCGTCCTCTGCCAACACTCTGCCCTGCAGAGTAAAGACACACATTCCTCTGAGTTCCACACAGAACACTAGCCAGGGAAGCATGGGTGCCCTGAGACCTACAGGACATGGCCTAGGGCAAGAACGGCATCCAGGCCGAGGCGGGCCACCCTGGCCACCTCAGTCCCACCCAAGCTTGCTTTCAGGGCTGAGGACACAGGGCCGGGGAGCTGCTCACCTGGGACCAGGATCCGGCCCGCCAGCGCCCAGGGCACAGCTCACGGTTGCAGGCCCGGCGGCCCTCGGGTCGCGCATCATTGCAGTGCTTGGTGTGCACGGAGCGGGTGGTGTTGTTGTGCAGTGGCTGAACGCAGCGCACGGGGCGAACCTGCATGCCTGTCCGCCCGCAGCTCCGGCTGCACGGCTCCCACTCACCCGTCACCCACCTGCCAGGCAACATGGCACTCGGTCAGCCCTGAGAGCCCGTGGCCCACCTGCCAGGCAACACGGCACTCGGTCAGCCCTGAGAGCCTGCGCCCACCTGCCAGGCAACATGGCACTCGGTCAGCCCTGCAGAAACCCCGGTGGACAGGGGCAAGGCAGCCTGTTCCTCCAGGTACACCCTCCCTGTGTCAGGAAGGTGCCCTGGAGGCTAGCTGTACCCCTGCCTGAGGTCCTGTGGACCATGAACCCCAAGCGTGCCCACTGCTGGGAGACTCTGGTTTGGGGGCAGCTTTTGTTATTTCTTAGCCTCCTGACTCTGCCCTCTGACCTCACCAACCCTTCTGGGCAGCAGCATGGATGCCCTCAGCACCTGTCCTCAAAGGGCCCCCACCTGTCTATTTACCCACCATCTTTCCTGCTCGGGGCCCTGCAAAAGGAACCTGGGCCCAGATATGCAGCCACATCAAATTCCGGGTTCTGGAGAGTCAAAGCTGCAGCCCCTGGGATGAGCTGTGAGGGAAACATCTACCACAGGCCCAGAAGCAAGCCCGACACCCTCAGAGCCTCAGGTTCCCCGTCTGAGCATCAGTACTTGTTGTCAGGTCCAGCATCCCAGGTAGCCCTAATGGTTAAGAACCTGCCTGCCAGTGCAGGAGATACGGGTTCAATCCTTGGGTTGGGAAGATCCCTGGAGAAGGAAATGGCAATACACTCCAGTATTCTTGCCTGGAAAACTCCGCGGACAGAGGAACTTGGTGGGCTACAGCCCATGGGGTCACAAAGAGGCACATTACTGTTTCCTTCCAGCTAGTCTGAAGGAGGAGGCCACTGCACAGCCGGAAACACCTTAGACTCCATAGAACATGTTGAGTGAGAAGGACTCTGAAAGTCTCAGGGCCTGTGAGGCCCAGAGCCGCCCAGAAACCAGATCCTGCGCCACCGTCCGCAGGAGCCCCAGGATGCTTCCCCCCTCCTCTCGTGGGGCTGGGGGCCAGAGAGCCCCGGCACTCACACGGGCTGGGAGCACTCCTGTGGGTTGCAGGTCCGGCGGATGGCTTTGGGCTTTGAGACGGAGTCGCAGAAGCCTCGGTGCACCATCTTGTGGTCCAGCCTCGGCGGCAGCCGTACTTGGTGAATTGGGACCCTGAGGATGAGAGCTTGAGGGGGCTCAATGGGACAGCATGGGCCCTCCTGCAGGTGTGGAGGGGCGGCTCCTCAGGCCACCTCAGCCCTGTTCTCCCTGTCCTGCTAATGGGGCGAGGGTGGGGCAGGTTTGGACAAGTCCAGCCTGGCGCCCGCCTAGCACCACAGGCCAAGTGAGGGTGCCAGGCCAGGGAGAGCAGCCTCCTGGGTGGCTTCCTGGGGCAGGAGGGAAGGTTCTACCCCTTCTCTCAGCATTTAGTCATTTACTATACCTTGGATTAATATGCACTGAGAACCTCACTAGACACGGAACAGAGCCTGCAAGGCCCTTTCAGCCAGTCTAGTTCAGCAGTTCTCAGCTGGTGGGGATTTTGTCCCTGGGGACATCTAGCAATGTCTGGGACACTTAGTTGTCACAACCGGAAAGGAGATGCCACCAGCATTGAACAGGGAGAGGCCGGGGATGCTGCTCAGCATTCCACAATCACGGGACAACCTCCAAAACAGACGGCTGTAGAGCCCAAAATGTCAACTGGGATAAGTCTCAAATCTCAGCCTAGTGCATTAGACATGAGAGAATATGACAGGGCAGCCGGAGTTAGACTGGGCATCTGGGGGTGCCCCAGGAAATACAGGATACTAGTGCTCTGGTTTCATGGAAAGCAGCGGAGGAGGCTCCCCAGGGAGGAGATGGCCTGTGCAAAGGCCCCGAGGCAGAAGCACAGCACGTCGAGAAAACCCGCTAAGGCCAGCAAGGGCAGGGCCAAGTGAGCAAGGGTTGGGAGTGCCAATGGCAGAGGGAGACATCAGAGAGTTACTTGGACCTTGGAGGCCATGAGGGGAATTTTGTTTTTTATCAAGAGCAGAAGGATCTGCTGATAACTAAGACACCAAGAAAGGGTATGGTCTAATCTGCCCCTTTAATAGTTTAAAGTGGGGGCCAGTCAGGTAGTGAGGATGCCGCCAGGACTGGGAAGACGGTAACAGCAGATGGTCCAAGAGAAATGCAGGAGGGAGGCTCAACAGGACACGCTGATAAAATCCAGGGCTGGGCCGCTCATGGGACAGCTGGGTGCCACCCACTCAGCCAGCAGCACTGGGAGAACTCCCTGTCTCGTCTTGGTATGGGACCCTGTGTGGTCCTGCATCTGAAGGTGGTCTGTCCTGGGCAGCTGCTTCTACAGGCTGAGTGTCTTCTCCTGCTTCTCATCTCCCCTAGTCCCCAAGGAGCAGCGAACACACTGGGCAGATCATAGCTTCCTATCTGTTACATCGTACCCAAGTTTGAGGTCCAAGGCAAGTGGGACCTCCTTGCACCCAGCCCTGCCCCAGAAAGGAAAGGCGTTTCTGAATGAACTCAGGAGGGACCTGCAGAGGAGGCCTCCGCACGGGTCTCCAGCATGGCCCAAGTCTTTCCTGTGGCCTGCCTCCCGATGTCACATTGATCTATCCAAACCACCCTCACAGTGACCTCCTGTCAGGCCAGACTCCTCCCATGGTGATGCAGCTGGGTGCTGAGGTCATGCGCCCCACACATGCCCCCTGCTGCCTTTGGCCAGCGGCTCTGAGCACCTGCCCTTCCTGTCCACCTTCTGCCTCCTCCCTGGCGGGGCTAGGCCCTTGTTACCTGGGCAAAGGTCACTGCTCGGGTCCAGGGTTCTCATAGCTGGCACAACCCTCACTCCAGGCAGTCAGCAGAGACCATGGGCTGAAGGAAGCTCCTCACCCAGGAGACCCTTCCTGCTCATCCCCCCTCCTCTGGGGCCCCAGCTCTGAGAAGGCCCCTCACCTCCACCGCAGGGCTTGGAGCAGGGCGACCACTTCTTCAGGGCCCACTCGTAGCCCACAGAGTCGTCCTCCAGGACGTTGTTGTCGTCCACGTTGAGCGAGTCCTCGTGGATCATGTACTTGTAGGTCAGCGAGATGCGGGCGTCCCCCTCCGGGATGACCTGCCCCGGAGACAGGGGTGACTATGCCCGCCCCCCCACCACTCTCCCCCTCCGGGATGACCTGCC